>CM060124.1:652724-952724 GCA_030522415.1 Channallabes apus
AATCACATCACACCTCATTAACAGTGTCAGGTGTAACATGTTACAAAGTAGCGTTAGAGGACTCGGTTTAATTCTTTGATTCAATTCAATTTTATTTATATAGCGCTTTTAACAATGGTCATTGTCTCAAAGCAGCTTCACAAAAAATTAAAAAGATTTTGTTAGAAAAGAAAATATTTGGAAGTGTGTATGTGTGAGAAAAATGTGTTTAGGTAATAATGAGATGAATGAATGATGAACGAAATGTCTCTGATGAGCAAGCCAAGGGGGACGGCGACGGTGGCAAGGAAAAACTCCCTGAGATGGCATTAGGAAGAAACCTTGAGAGGAACCAGACTCAACAGGGAACCCATCCTCATTTGGGCGATAACAGATAGAAATGATATAACATCTTGTGTGTTGTGCAGGTGAAAATTTAATATGACAGAAATTATTTAAATCGACATGAAGACCAGTTCAGCATAGGGACGAGTCAGTAGGTGCAGTTTCTGTACTATGATGGGGCCTGAAACCTGACTGAAATTCTTCAAGGATGTTGTTATCCTGCAAGAATGTGCATATTTGAGCTGATACTACTTTTTCTAATATTTTTTATTTGAACAGAAGGTTTGAAATCGGTCGATAATTTATTTCATTCGCGTCCAAATTAGATTTTTTAAGAAGCGGCTTAATAACTGCCAACTTGAAAGCTTTAGGGACGTGACCAACATGTAATGAAGAATTAATAATGTTTAGAAGTGGCTCTACTACCGTAAGCATCACTTCCTTTAAGAATCTGGTTGGGATTGGGTCTAACTGGCACGTTGTTGATTTAGCGGAGGTAATAAGTTTATATTATAAACTCTTCCTGTCCTATCCCTGTAAAGCAGTGAAAATCTAAATGTGAAGCTATAGGCTGAACTGGATCGTGAGATACTATTAGAGGTTGAACCTCCGTTATTTGATGTAACGAGTAATCTAAGGCGTCAGGTCCGCCATTTAAGTACTCAGTTATTTATTCTTTCAAAAATGTAGTCTGTTATTCAGACAATTTGTGTGTCCGTGAGCCAGACATCAGACAATGTTAGTGAGTGTCAGTGTTGGCGAATCCTCAGTAAGGACAGTAGCCATTGGATGTATTAAAAGTCGCTAAATGACGTCATCGTGTAATTTACATAATGTCATGACAAAAAGTGAATAGGTAAAAAGACCCTAAATAGAACTATAGAACTGTTAGAACTGTACAAATGAACTATAGAACTACCCAAATGAACTATAAAACTATTAGAACTACCCAAATGAACTACAGAACTGTCAGAACTATACAAATGAACTATGGAACTGTTAGAATTATACAAATGAATTATAAAACTATACAAATGAATTATAGCACTATTAGAACTGTACAAATGAACTATAGCACTATTAGAACTATACAAATGAACTATAGAACTGTCAGAACTGTACAAATGAACTATAAAACTATACAAATGAACTATAGCACTATTAGAACTATACAAATGAACTATAGCACTATTAGAACTATACATATGAACTATAGCACTATTAGAACTATACAAATGAACTATAAAACTATACAAATGAACTATAAAACTATTAGAACTATACAAATGAACTATAGAACTGTTAGAACTATACAAATGAACTATTAGAACTATACAAATGAACTATAGAACTATACAAATGAACTATAGAACTATACAAATGAACTACAGAACTGGTCAGAACTGTACAAATGAAATATAGAACTATACAAATGAACTACAGAACTGGTCAGAACTGTACAAATGAAATATAGAACTATACAAATGAACTATAGAACTATACAAATGAACTATTAGAACTATACAAATGACCTATAGAACTATTAGAACTATACAAATGAACTATTAGAACTATACAAATGAACTATAGAACTATACAAATGAACTATAGAACTATACAAATGAACTATTAGAACAATAGAAATGAACTATAGAACTATTATAACTATACAAATGACCTATAGAACTATTAGACCTATACAAATGAACTATAGAACTATACAAATGAACTATTAGAACAATAGAAATGAACTATAGAACTATTATAACTATACAAATGAACTATACATCTATTAGAACTACACAAATGAACTATACAACTATTAGAACTACACAAATGAACTATAAAACTATTAGAACTATACAAATGAACTATAGAACTGTACAAATGAACTATAGAACTATACAAATGAACTATAGAACTATACAAATGAACTATAGAACTGTCAGAACTGTACAAATGAACTATAAAACTATACAAATGAACTATAGCACTATTAGAACTATACAAATGAGCTATAGAACTGTCAGAACTGTACAAATGAACTATAAAACTATACAAATGAACTATAGCACTATTAGAACTATACAAATGAGCTATAGAACTGTCAGAACTATACAAATGAACTATAAAGCTATTAAAACTATGCAAATGAACTATAAAACTGTTAGAACTGTACAAATGAACTATAGAACTGTACAAATGAACTATAGAACTGTACAAATGAACTATAGAACTGTTAGAACTAGAACTGTTAGAACTATACAAATTAACTATAGAACTATACAAATGAACTATAGAACTGTACAAATTAATTATAGAATTTTTAGAAATATACAAATGAATTATAGAACTGTTAGAACTATACATATGAACAATAGAACTGTTAGAACTATAGAACTGTTAGAACTATACAAATTAACTATAGAACTATACAAATGAACTATAGAACTGTACAAATGAATTATAGAATTGTTAGAAATATACAAATGAATTATAGAATTGTTAGAAATATACAAATAAATTATAGAACTGTTAGAACTATACAAATGAACAATAGAACTGTTAGAACTATAGAACTGTTAGAACTATACAAATTAACTATAGAACTATACAAATTAACTATACAACTGTTAGAACTATACAAATGAACTATAGAACTACAGTGGTGTGGAAAACTATTTGCCCCCCTCCTGATTTCTTATTCTTTTGCATGTTTGTCACACAAAATGTTTCTGATCATCAAACACATTTAACTATTAGTCAAAGATAACACAAGTAAACACAAAATGCAGTTTTTAAATGAGGGGTTTTATTATTTAGGGAGAAAAAAAAATCCAAACCTACATGGCCCTGTATGAAAAAGTAATTGCCCCCTGAACCTAATAACTGGTTGGGCCACCCTTAGCAGCAATAACTGCAATCAAGCGTTTGCGATAACTTGCAACGAGTCTTTTACAGCGCTCTGGAGGAATTTTGGCCCACTCATCTTTGCAGAATTGTTGTAATTCAGCTTTATTTGAGGGTTTTCTAGCATGAACCACCTTTTTAAGGTCATGCCACAACATCTCAATAGGATTCAGGTCAGGACTTTGACTAGGCCACTCCAAAGTCTTCATTTTGTTTTTCTTCAGCCATTCAGATGTGGATTTGCTGGTGTGCTTTGGGTCATTGTCCTGCTGCAGCACCCACGATCGCTTCAGCTTGAGTTGACGAACAGATGGCCGGACATTCTCCTTCAGGATTTTTTGGTAGACAGTAGAATTCATGGTTCCATCGATCACAGCAAGCCTTCCAGGTCCTGAAGCAGCAAAACAACCCCAGACCATCACACTACCACCACCATATTTTACTGTTGGTATGATGTTCTTTTTCTGAAATGCTGTGTTACTTTTACGCCAGATGTAACGGGACATGCACCTTCCAAAAAGTTCAACTGTTGTCTCGTCGGTCCACAAGGTATTTTCCCAAAAGTCTTGGCAATCATTGAGATGTTTTTTAGCAAAATTGAGACGAGCCTTAATGTTCTTTTTGCTTAAAAGTGGTTTGCGCCTTGGAAATCTGCCATGCAGGCCGTTTTTGCCCAGTCTTTTTCTTATGGTGGAGTCGTGAACACTGACCTTAATTGAGGCAAGTGAGGCCTGCAGTTCTTTAGATGTTGTCCTGGGGTCTTTTGTGGCCTCTCGGATGAGTCGTCTCTGCGCTCTTGGGGTAATTTTGGTCGGCCGGCCACTCCTGGGAAGGTTCACCACTGTTCCATGTTTTTGCCATTTGTGGATAATGGCTCTCACTGTGGTTCGCTGGAGTCCCAAAGCTTTAGAAATGGCTTTATAACCTTTACCAGACTGATAGATCTCAATTACTTTTGATCTCATTTGTTCCTGAATTTCTTTGGATCTTGGCATGATGTCTAGCTTTTGGTCTACTTCTCTGTGTCAGGTAGCTCCTATTTAAGTGATTTCTTGATTGAAACAGGTGTGGCAGTAATCAGGCCTGGGGGTGACTACAGAAATTGAACTCGGGTGTGATAAACCACAGTTGTTATTTTTTAACAAGGGGGCAATCACTTTTTCACACAGGGCCATGTAGATTTGGAGTTTTTTTTCTCCCCTAATAACTTAAACCTTCATTTAAAAACTGCATTTTGTGTTCAATTATGTTATCTTTGACTAATAGTTAACGGTTTTTGATGAGCAGAAACATTTAAGTGTGACAAACATGCAAAAGAATAAGAAATCAGGAACCCCCAAATAGTTTTTCAGACCACTGTATACAAATGAACTATAGAACTATTAGAACTGTACAAATGAACTATAGAACTGTTAGAACTGTACAAATTAACTATAGAACTGTTAGAACTGTACAAATTAACTGTAGAACTATACAAATGAACTATAGAACTGTACAAATGAACTATAGAACTGTTAGAACTGTACAAATTAACTATAGAACTATACAAATGAACTATAGAACTGTTAGAACTGTACAAATGAACTATAGAACTGTTAGAACTATACAAATGAACTATAGAACTATACAAATGAACTATAGAACTGTACAAATGAACTATAGAACTATTAGAACTGTACAAATGAACTATAGAACTGTTAGAACTGTACAAATGAACTATAGAACTGTACAAATGAACTATACAAATGAACTATAGAACTGTTAGAACTATACAAATGAACTATAGAATTGTCAGAACTGTACAAATGAATTATAGAACTATACAAATGAACTATAAAACTATTAGAACTGTACAAATGAACTATAGAACTATTAGCACTATACAAATGAACTATAGAACTGTTAGAACTATACAAATGAACTATAGAACTATACAAATGAACTATAGAATTGTCAGAACTGTACAAATGAACTATAGAACTATAGAAATGAACTATAGAACTGATAGAACTATACAAATGAACTATAGAACTGTTAGAACTGTACAAATGAACTATAGAACTATACAAATGAACTATAGAACTGATAGAACTATACAAATGAACTATAGAACTGTTAGAACTGTACAAATGAACTATAGAACTATACAAATGAACTATAGAACTGTTAGAACTATACAAATGAACTATAGAACTATACAAATGAACTATAAAACTATTAGAACTATACAAATGAACTATAGAACTGTAAAAATGAACTATAGAACTATTAGAACTATAGAAATGAATTATAGAACTGTAAAAATGAACTAAAGAACTATTAGAACTGTACAAATGAACTATAGAACTGTACAAATGAACTATAGAACTATTAGAACTGTACAAATGAACTATAGAACTATTAGCACTATACAAATGAACTATAGAACTATTAGAACTGTACAAATGAACTATAGAACTATTAGCACTATACAAATGAACTATAGAACTGTTAGAACTATACAAATGAACTATAGAACTAAACAAATGAACTATAGAACTATACAAATGAACTATAGAATTGTCAGAACTGTACAAATGAACCATAGAACTATAGAACTATACAAATGAACTATAGAACTATTAGCACTATACAAATGAACTATAGAACTGTTAGAACTATACAAATGAACTATAGAACTATACAAATGAACTATAGAATTGTCAGAACTGTACAAATGAACTATAGAACTATACAAATGAACTAAAGAACTATTAGAACTGTACAAATGAACTATAGAACTGTACAAATGAACTATAGAACTATTAGAACTGTACAAATGAACTATAGAACTATTAGCACTATACAAATGAACTATAGAACTATTAGAACTGTACAAATGAACTATAGAACTATTAGCACTATACAAATGAACTATAGAACTGTTAGAACTATACAAATGAACTATAGAACTAAACAAATGAACTATAGAACTATACAAATGAACTATAGAATTGTCAGAACTGTACAAATGAACCATAGAACTATAGAACTATACAAATGAACTATAGAACTATTAGCACTATACAAATGAACTATAGAACTGTTAGAACTATACAAATGAACTATAGAACTATACAAATGAACTATAGAATTGTCAGAACTGTACAAATGAACTATAGAACTATACAAATGAACTATAGAACTGTTAGAACTGTACAAATGAACTATAGAACTGTTAGAACTATACAAATGAACTATAGAACTATACAAATGAACTATAAAACTATTAGAACTATACAAATGAACTATAGAACTGTAAAAATGAACTATAGAACTATTAGAACTGTACAAATGAACTATAGAACTGTTAGAACTGTACAAATGAACTATAGAACTATACAAATGAACTATAGAACTGATAGAACTATACAAATGAACTATAGAACTATACAAATGAACTATAAAACTATTAGAACTATACAAATGAACTATAGAACTGTAAAAATGAACTATAGAACTATTAGAACTGTACAAATGAACTATAGAACTGTTAGAACTGTACAAATGAACTATAGAACTATACAAATGAACTATAGAACTATACAAATGAACTATAGAACTATACAAATGAACTATAGAACTGTTAGAACTATACAAATGAACTATAGAATTGTCAGAACTGTACAAATGAATTATAGAACTATACAAATGAACTATAAAACTATTAGAACTGTACAAATGAACTATAGAACTATTAGCACTATACAAATGAACTATAGAACTGTTAGAACTATAGAAATGAACTATAGAACTATACAAATGAACTATAGAATTGTCAGAACTGTACAAATGAACTATAGAACTATAGAAATGAACTATAGAACTGTTAGAACTATAGAACTGTTAGAACTGTACAAATGAACTATAGAACTATACAAATGAACTATAGAACTGATAGAACTATACAAATGAACTATAGAACTATACAAATGAACTATAGAATTGTCAGAACTGTACAAATGAACTATAGAACTATACAAATGAACTATAAAACTATTAGCACTATAGAAATGAACTATAGAACTGTTAGAACTATAGAAATGAACTATAGAACTGTTAGAACTGTACAAATGAACTATAGAACTATACAAATGAACTATAGAACTGATAGAACTATACAAATGAACTATAGAACTGTTAGAACTGTACAAATGAACTATAGAACTATACAAATGAACTATAGAACTGTTAGAACTGTACAAATGAACTATAGAACTATACAAATGAACTATAGAACTGTTAGAACTATACAAATGAACTATAGAACTATACAAATGAACTATAAAACTATTAGAACTATACAAATGAACTATAGAACTGTAAAAATGAACTATAGAACTATTAGAACTGTACAAATGAACTATAGAACTGTTAGAACTGTACAAATGAACTATAGAACTATACAAATGAACTATAGAACTATACAAATGAACTATAGAACTGTACAAATGAACTATAGAACTATACAAATGAACTATAGAACTGTTAGAACTATACAAATGAACTATAGAATTGTCAGAACTGTACAAATGAATTATAGAACTATACAAATGAACTATAAAACTATTAGAACTGTACAAATGAACTATAGAACTATTAGCACTATACAAATGAACTATAGAACTGTTAGAACTATAGAAATGAACTATAGAACTATACAAATGAACTATAGAATTGTCAGAACTGTACAAATGAACTATAGAACTATAGAAATGAACTATAGAACTGTTAGAACTATAGAAATGAACTATAGAACTGTTAGAACTGTACAAATGAACTATAGAACTATACAAATGAACTATAGAACTGATAGAACTATACAAATGAACTATAGAACTGTTAGAACTGTACAAATGAACTATAGAACTATACAAATGAACTATAGAACTGTTAGAACTGTACAAATGAACTATAGAACTATACAAATGAACTATAGAACTGTTAGAACTATACAAATGAACTATAAAACTATTAGAACTATACAAATGAACTATAGAACTGTAAAAATGAACTATAGAACTATTAGAACTGTACAAATGAACTATAGAACTGTACAAATGAACTATAGAACTGTACAAATGAACTATAGAACTATTAGAACTGTACAAATGAACTATAGAACTGTACAAATGAACTATAGAACTATTAGAACTGTACAAATGAACTATAGAACTATTAGCACTATACAAATGAACTATAGAACTGTACAAATGAACTATAGAACTGTACAAATGAACTATAGAACTATTAGAACTGTACAAATGAACTATAGAACTATTAGCACTATACAAATGAACTACAGAACTGTACAAATGAACTATAGAACTATTAGAACTATACAAATGAACTATAGAACTATACAAATGAACTATAGAACTATAGAACTATACAAATGAACTATAGAACTGTACAAATGAACTATAGAACTATTAGCACTATACAAATGAACTATAGAACTGTACAAATGAACTATAGAACTATTAGCACTATACAAATGAACTATAGAACTGTTAGAACTATACAAATGAACTATAGAACTATACAAATGAACTATAGAACTATACAAATGAACTATAGAACTATACAAATGAACTATAGAATTGTCAGAACTGTACAAATGAACTATAGAACTATAGAACTATACAAATGAACTATAAAACTATTAGCACTATACAAATGAACTATAGAACTATACTGTACAAATGAACTTTTTTTAATCAAATATCCTGTATATATAATTGTATTTATTTATTTTTAATTAAAGCACTCAAAAAAAAAGAGCAATGATATACAAGTGCTACAGTCTCATTTAGCTTAGCAAAGCAAAGTTTTTATTATTATTGTGTAATAAAGTAGAGATTCTGTAATAAAATGAGATAGAAGAGGGCGGCACAGTGGTGTATTGGTTAGCACAGTCGCCTCGCACCTCATGGGTCTGGGCTCGATTCCCGTCTCTGTGTGCATGGATTTTGCATGTTGAATGTAATTTTTAATTTCACTATTCCAACCGTCCTCCTGCTGCGGCAAGTTGAGAAGAACGGTCTGGTACAGACACATCAAAGTCTCTTAAAGTCTTCAGTAACACCAGAAAATGTCGCTAGATTTGTCGCTAGTCGCTTTTTAAAAAATGTGTCGCTAGGGGGGTCTGAATACTCGCTAAATATACCGACAAAGTCGCCAAGTTGGCAACACTGGTGTGTGTGTGTGTGTGTGTGTGTGTGTGTGTGTGTGTGTGTGTGTGTGTGTGTGTGTGTGTGAGAAAGTCGTCCCCCCTCTGTTATACCCCTGTCTCACCAATGCGGTTTGACTACACACAGAAAGATGTAAATCTAAACACGGCGCCAAAACTGGCGGTGAATCATGATGAACCGTACTTACAGCCAAGGCGCGGTAGGGGTATCAGTAGAGGCGCGGTAGGGGTATCAGTAGAGGCGCGGTAGGGGTATCAGTAGAGGCGCGGTAGGGGTATCAGTAGAGGCGCGGTAGGGGTATCAGTAGAGGCGCGGTAGGGGTATCAGTAGAGGCGCGATCGGGGTATCAGTAGAGGCGCGATCGGGGTATCAGTAGAGGCGCGATCGGGGTATCAGTAGAGGCGCGATCGGGGTATCAGTAGAGGCGAGATCGGGGTATTAGTAGGTGAGATAGGGGTATCAGTAGAGGTGAGATAGGGGTATCAGTAGAGGTGAGATAGGGGTATCAGTAGAGGTGAGATCGGGGTATCAGTAGAGGTGAGATCGGGGTATTAGTAGAGGTGAGATAGGGGTATTAGTAGAGGTGAGATAGGGGTATTAGTAGAGGTGAGATAGGGGTATCAGTAGAGGCGAGATAGGGGTATTAGTAGGTGAGATAGGGGTATTAGTAGAGGTGAGATAGGGGTATCAGTAGAGGCGAGATAGGGGTATTAGTAGAGGTGAGATAGGGGTATTAGTAGAGGTGAGATCGGGGTATTATTAGAGGTGAGATATGGGGTATCAGTAGGTGAGATAGGGGTATTAGTAGAGGTGAGATATGGGGTATTAGTAGTTAACAGATTATGGGCCAAACTTGGCTGAGTGATGATGGTAGAATAATTATAAAGGTCTTGACTAAAACAACATACATGAGGAATCACAAAGGAGTTTTCAGTTTCTGTAATGGAAAAGTACTCAAACTAGTTACTTTATCAGAAAGTAACGCTGTAATGTAACGTATTACTTTTTAATGACAGTAATTTTGTAATGTAATTATTTACTCAATGGCCTGCATCGTCAATAAACAAGCTTCAGTTAGTCCAAAATGCAGCCGCCAGGGTTCTCACTAGATCCAGAAAATATGATCATATAACCCCAATATTATCATCCCTGCACTGCTACCTGTTCAGTTTACAATAAATTACAAAATAGTATTACTTACATACAAGGCCTTAAATGGTTTAGCTCCCACATACCTAACCAGTCTTCTGATACGCTACAATCCACCACGCGCCTTAAGATCACAAAGCTCCGGACTTCTGGTAGTTCCCAGAATTTCAAAATCTACAAAAGGGGGTAGGGCTTTTTCATATTTAGCTCCAAAGCTTTGGAATAGCCTTCCAGACAGTGTTCGGGGAGCAGACACGGTTTCCAAGTTCAAAAGTAGACTCAAGACGCATCTTTTTAATCTGGCATACACATAACTCATCCCAGTACTCATACTCCAGTACACCTATACCGAATGGCAACTACGCTAATTCTCCCCATCTGTTCTGTATTTCTCTACCCATCCCGAGGCATCGGGAGATTTTGCCAGCTTCAGTAGACAAAGGCCGACCCTGCGAGGTTCCTGAGGCATCCAGAGAAGGACCAGCTCCAGCTGGATTCAGCTTTATGATGGTTGGAGCTACACATGCTGCTCCTGTGCTTCCAGTGATCCAGACCTCATCTGCCCTCTGCACCTACTGACTCGTCCCTATGCTGAACTGGTCTTCATGTCAATTTAAATAATTTCTGTCATATTGAATTTTCACCTGCACAACACACAAGATGTTATATCATTTCTATCTGTTATCGCCCAAATGAGGATGGGTTCCCTGTTGAGTCTGGTTCCTCTCAAGGTTTCTTCCTAATGCCATCTCAGGGAGTTTTTCCTTGCCACCGTCGCCGTCACCCTTGGCTTGTTCATCAGAGAAATTTCATTCATTCATCTCATTATTATCTAGACACATTTTTCTCACACATACACACTTCCAAATATTTTCTTTTCAAAAATTTTTTTTTTTTCATTTTTTGTAAATTTTCTTTCATTTTTGTGAAGCTGCTTTGAGACAATGACCATTGTTAAAAGCACTATATAAATAAAATTGAATTACTTTAAAAAGTAACGTCCCCCAACACTGCTCACTAACACCTGAGATCAGGAACAACACGGTCGGAGCCGGGGGGATGGGACAGGAACCTCCTGAGGAACTACACACTACAGGTGAAGAACAACCTAGGGCTTCAGATCAGAGCTGGGGTAAAATACTGACACACACACACACACACACACACACACACACACACCCACGCACACGTTACCTCAGGGCAGCATAGACATCTGTGGGTGACGCTCCTTTCCAAGAGGCATGATCCACTAACAGAGCTCCTAAACACACACACACACACACACACTAGAGAGGTTATTCACAGTAACAGGGAGACAAAGCACATTAATTTTGAAGCACACACACACCATGCAGTGTGACACACAGATGACCTTTACGTCCAGTCCACACAGAATCCTGAACACTGTACATCCCTGTTACAGCTCCCCCTACTGACAGCTGGACGTGAGACTAATTAACCAAACCCTGCAGGAATCTGTGATGCAGTTTCAATTGTGTTGCCATGGCGACGGTATTCATTCTCATCAGGAAGCGTGGTGTAATTCAGATCCCGATCACGCTCCGCTTGTATTTAACCTGCGTGCGGTCAGGAGAGTAAACACCTGATGATGTCATAAACAGTGTTGCCATGGTGACCATCAATCAGTACGGGACGCTATCGCTCCAAAGTACAACTTCACGGTCTACAGTGACTCTAGTTCTGATCCAGTGACGTCTGAACACAGAAATCTGATTATCAGACCAAATCTCAGTCACTTTCCTTCGTGGATATCGTATCCCGTAAATTGTCATGTGACCTGAATGAGAAGGGGCGGAGCTGTGGTCATCTCTTACCTGTCTTTAATATCAAACAGAAGGAAATCTGTGTGTGTGTGTGTGTGTGTTACCCATATAAATGCGTGCGACGCTGTATGCTAAGTCCCGTGCCGCGAGCTGAAGGCTCTCCGCCGGACGAGACTCGGCGCTCCGGATGAACCGAGCTAAAGCGGAGAGAGACGAGTTCAGGCTCTGTGCTGCAGGCTGCAGGGTGGGATGGGCACCACGCAACCGCTCCTACACACACACGCACACACACACACACTTAAACACTTGTGATGGATTTGCATTACACCTCATTAGCGCAACAGGTGAAAATTCTTCAAATTAAAACAGTAAATCATGTCGCAATATCGTTTAGCAGCGGAAGAAATCTGAAGAAAACCCACTTAATAATGAACCCACAGGTGTAAAAACTTCTGGTTTACAAACAACATGCAAATAAATATTTGGAAGCTAAACGACACCGCCTCTCCCTAAGCCTGTCCGTCAAGGGGCTCTACCAACACAGAACAGACAGTGTGCACTTCTCATTGGTTGAGACTCACGACACAGTGATGGATGTTTTCAGGGGGCGGGACTAAGTGGAGAATGATAACATTTACACCATTGGTTTTCTATCACTCGTAGGCGTGTCACATTCTATTCATCTTATTATTCCCCCTGACTCGAGTGTGTGTGTGAGCACTCAGGAGAGCAAGATTGTTTATAAATATTCTAATATGCTAATGTTATAAATATGCAGCTGTTGCTAAGCTAATGCCTAACTACCTTAATATTGAGCAGAACTCTAACACCTGCAGCTAGCGCAAACCTGACAGTGGAACACTGGAACACTGGAGAGAAGAACCGCTAAAACAGGTTAATGCTAACACCCTGAGCCGCGACGATCCTCTCTGACTGCCAGTCGCTAACTGCTAATTAGTATAATTACAAGCCTGAGTGGACGCTACAGTGCAGCGCTAATCAGCCGCGTTAATCAATTAGCATATCAGGGCATGATTAGCACAAAGACCTGTGTGTGTGTGTGTGTGTGTGTGTGTGTGTGTGTGTGTGTGTGTGTGTGTGTGTGTTTGCGTGCGCTGCTTTGGCATGCAGGTACACACACCGATGCTGCCGCATTCACAACGAGCTCTGCAATATCCGTGTTTAGATATCGCTGTGTGTGTGTGTGTGTGTGTGTGTGTGTGTGTGTGTGTGTGTGTGTGTGTATATATATATATATATATATATATCTCACCTCCACATCAGAGAAGAAGGCCTGTAGTACACGGCCTGAGGATTTAGAGATCGAGCGCAGGAGATCCAGAGAGAGAACATTAGTGGTGCCTTCCCATATACTCAACACCTACACACACACACACACACACACACACACACACACACTAATAAACCCTTCGCACAGCACACAATGAGAATGAAGATAAAGACAGATAGCACTGTGTGTGTGTGTGTGTGTGTGTGTGTGTGTGTGTGTGTGTGACAGAGTTTTCAGAGTAAACACTGTGATCTATCACAGTTACAGAGATTAACGAGTCTGACACACACTGAAATTAAGAGAATGTTTAAGCCAAACTGGTCCACCATCCTGTGTGTGTGTGTGCACACCTGTGCATCTCGGAGAATGGCAGGGAGTCCCGTGTCCTCTATATAACCTTGACCCCCAAAACACTCCAGTCCCTCCGACACTACAGCAACCGACTGACACACACACACACACACACACAGAGATAAACAGTAACATCAGACCACAGTAATGGGGGGGGGGTGTCACTGTATGTTAATGTGTTTGTACACACACTATACCTGGTTATGGTGTGTGTGTGTGTGTGTGTGTACCTGTTTGGCAGTGTATAGTTTAGCTACAGGTGTAAGCAGTCTCAGCAGGTGTGTGTCTCGCTCTGTAGCTGCTCCTGTTTCTTCTCGTCCCAAAAGACGACAGATTTCCATCATCAACAGGAACGCAGCCCGAGTTTCTACCTAAAACACACACACACACACACACACACACAGTTATTATGGATGCAGGACAGCACAAAAGGACACATTAAATAGAAATGTGTATGTGTGTGTATAACAGTGTGGTACATTAATCCTCCATTAAAATTAAAGTGTTCTGAACTTCTACACTCGTTAATATGCGTGTCATCAATTAGCAGTAACGAACGCTGATTGCAGCTAAAAAAACATGCGACTCGTTACTATGACAACACCCTTAGTACGACTTCATTATACAGACTGAATAATAGTGTCTAATGGTACAATAAATTAGAGGCATTATTGTGTGTGTACCTCCAGTCTGCTCAGGGTCTGCACGTGTGTGTGTGTGTGTGTGTGTGTGTATATACCTCCAGTCTGCTGACGGTCTGTGTGTGTGTGTGTGTGTGTGTGTATATACCTCCTGTCTGCTGACAGTCTGTATGTGTGTGTGTGTGTGTGTGTATACCTCCTGTCTGCTGACAGTCTGTATGTGTGTGTGTGTGTGTGTGTGTGTGTGTATACCTCCTGTCTGCTGACAGTCTGTATGTGTGTGTGTGTGTGTGTATACCTCCTGTCTGCTGACAGTCTGTATATGTGTGTGTGTGTGTGTGTGTGTGTACCTCCAGTCTGCTGAGGGTCTGTACATGCAGTGGATGATCCTTCAGCAGCTTCCCAAACACATGACGCTTGGTGGAGTAATCCCTGCCCAACTGGATTATTCTAACACACACACACACACACCTTGAAGTGTTGTTCTAGTTGTATACATTATGTATGTATGCGTGTGTGTGTGTGTGTACACACACCTCCTCATGGCAGCAACAGCACACACAGTGTTATAGATACGAGTCAGAGTCAGCATGTTGGCGATAGAGGCCACGCCCCTTCCCTCCTCCGACAGCTACAGAGAGAGCGAGAGAGACTGAAACATGGTTACATCACTCTCAGTGTTCATTATTAACACACACCTGGATGGAACATCTGGATTCTCATTAGGAACCTGCACAGAGTTCCCTGTCTACACATTTAAATGTGTGTGTGTGTGTGTGTGTGTGTGTGTGTGTGTGTGTGTGTGTGTGTGTGTGTGTGTGTGTGTGTACCAGTCGTGCCCTGGTGCCGTCCAGCAGCAGCTCAGCAGTGGGAACCTGCCGTGTACCAAGTTTATCCTTCAGCCTCTGAATCTCCACTCCATTAGTCCGGCCCTCAGAGTCCCACACCTCCGCACAGAACAGGGACACGCCCTTACTGCCCTGGGGGCGGAGCAGCACACTCACATCACACTGCAGGGATGTGGCTCAGAGTCTGAGTGTGTGTGTATACAGTATATACACAGTACCTGTATCGTGTTGCCGTGGTGATCTGCGATTCGAGCGAGTGTGAGTGTGATGTCAGAGTCCGTTGCTGAAGTGAACCATTTAAACCCGTACAGTCGGTACGAGCCGTCGTCCTGCCGCTGGGCCACCGTCTCTGTCCCGTTACCTACGGCAACCACACACCAAGTTACATACGCATCAGAACAAGTGTGTGTGTGTGTGTGTGTGTGTGTGTGTGTGTGTGTGTGTGTGTGGGCGTGTGTGTCGTACCAACGTCTGACCCTCCCTTTCTCTCAGTCATCCACTGACCCGATGTCCAGAAGCGTTTCTCGTCCCGGGTCGTCAGACGCTCAAACGCCTCCCTGACAGGCATGCCCAAAGACTACACACACACACACACAAAGAAGTGATTGAGGATTTACTCCAGCTGAAGTATGTGAGTGCGCGCGCATGTTACCTCTATAACTCTGGCTGCTCCATCAGTCATGGCCAGTGGACAGGTGTAGAGACCGGCAGAAGGTGCAAACAGGTACAACTTAGTCATCTGATACACACGACTACACACAGGAACACACACACAAACACACACGTTAGGAAGTGCTCTAAATAAAGTCACTGGAGTTAGTGGAGTTAACACTAAGTTAATCATGATTAAGAGATGATGCAGCGTTCAGTAATGGCTCTGTAGTGGCGAGGGAGGCAGTGCATAAGGAGGCGGGCTCAAGTAAGCACCTCCACTCTCCGAAACGGCGTTCGTATCCCGCAGCCACCAGTCCCTCCTGTGCAGAAATGTGCTTCAGACGTTTCCATGCATCGCAGGTAAAGATACGGTCGACACGGCGACCCCACGCATCGTACGGTTGCAGTCGGGGGGGATTCTGCTCACACTGGCGACCCAGATCATCAATCTCAGTCACAATGCGCTCGCCAAACTCACGCAGGTCCAGCTCCACCTCCTAAACCACACACACACACACACACACACACACACACACACACACATCTGACTAAACTTAGTGCCATATATGTGTTAAAAAAGTAACTATAAAAGCATAACTATACTTGTGTTACTAGACCTCAATGCAGTTGACACCATTGATCATAGTATTCTTCTTTACAGATTAGAAAATGTTGTAGGAATTAAGGGAACTGACCTCTCCTGGCTCAGATCCTATGATCGTTATCAGCGCGTACATTTAAATGGTGATTATTCTGCATGTTCTCAAGTGGAGATTGGTGTTCCACAGGGTTCAGTTTTAGGCCCACTGCTTTTCTCATTTTACATGCTTCCTCTGATCAACAATTTGGAAGCATGGTATTAGTTTTCATTGTTATGCTGACAACACACAGTTATACGTTTCAGCAAATCCAGGTGATAAAAACCAGCTTGCTAAAGTTGATCAATGTGTGCAGGACATAAGCAGGACATTCCTTCTTCTTAATCCTGATAAGACAGAAGTTCTAGTCATAGGACCACAAGCAGCTAGAAGTAAGCTGATCACACTGTGACTTTAAATGGCCTTTATGTTCGATCAAGTGCAACAGTTAAAGAGCTTGGTGTGATTATAGATTCCAGTCTTTCATTTGAAGTACATGTGGATAATATTACCAGGATAGAATTCTTTCACCTATTGCATAAACAAGCTTTGGTTAGTCCAGAATGCAGCAGTCCTCACTAGAACCAGAAGATACGAGCACATCACCCCTATGTTATTCACACTGCATTGGCTCCCTGTGAAATTTCACATACTACTCTTGACATATAAAGCACTGAATGGTCTCGCGCCGCAGTATCTGGGTGAACTGCTAGCGTCTTACGATCCGCCACGGCTACTTCAATCAAAGGATGCAGGCTGCTTGTCAGTACCGCATATTATGAAAATTAAAGCAGGGGACAGAGCTTTTTCTTACAAAGCCCAAAAGCTATGGAATAGTCTTCCAATTAATGTTGACTCAGACACAGTCTCAGTGTTTAAGTCTAGGCTAAAAACCTATTTATTTAGCCAGGTATTTTTTGTAAATAGTTTAGCCTTAGGTAAAGGAGCAGATCTGGGGGACTCACGGACGTAGAGTATTATGGTGAACTGGTATGTTTCGATGCTGTCTTCCCCACTCTCATTGATCACTCAGATTTGTTGATGGTGAAGGTTGCTTTACATTCTCTCTCTCTCTCTCTCATTACACATGTCTCTCCTGAGCTGCCAGTGATCCAGACCCCCCTCTGACTCGTCCTGGTGATCTCGTCACATGGATGCCCCATGTGTCACTTTAGGATGCGTGTGGTGACTGGGGACGGTTCCACTTTACCATGAAGACAGTCCTGTCTTCAGCTGATGCAGACAGGTGTTCTCTGAGGATTCGTGACTCCAGTCCTGAACTATTGATCGATTGCAGTTTCCTACCGCCTACCTGAGCCTCCGATAACAAACTGGACTCCATATAAACTTAAACACATCTCCTGTTATACTGAACTTCCAGCCTCCTAAAACACAGTCTGAAGATGGGTTCCCTCTTTGAGCTGCCCAAATAACAGCGCCAACCTCAAACACGCAGCACCAAACTTTCATCAGCAGATCACCTGCCCCACCAGGGGCGAAAGGACACTGGACCATTGTTATACTACAGTCAAGGATGGCTACAAGGCACAATCTCATCCACCGTTTGGGAAATCCGACCAAGGCCCCATCTTCCTCATGCCAAAACACAAACAAAGGCTCAAACAGGAAGTTCCGGTTCAGAGGGAGGTGGCGCGCTGGACGGACCAATCGGTGGCCACATTACAGGACGCACTTGATGACGCAGACTGGGACATGTTCCATAACAGCTCCGATGACATCAGCGTGTTTACGGAAGCGGTTGTGGGATTCGTCGGGAAACTAGCGGATGATACCATGGAAAAAACGACAATCAGGCCGATTCCCAATCAGAAGCCATGGGTGGATAAAACTATCCGCGACACTCCGAGATCTCGCACCGCCGCCTACAACGCGGGACTTGCGAGGGGCGACATGGAACCGTACAAGGTTTTTCATCATTTCTTCACTACCGGACCCACTCGACCCACTACAGGTTACATACCACCCGAACCGCTCTACAGATGATGGCATCTCTCATCTCCACCACTCATCACTCACTCACCTGGACACTAGAAGGGGGAATTATGTTAAAATGCTCTTCATCAACTACAGCATTTAATACCATAATTCCCTCCACACTCACCTCCAAGCTGGAGTACATGGGACTCAGCTCATCTATGTCTCAGTGGATCTCCAACTTCCTAACAGGCAGTCCACAGGCAGTAAGAATGGGCGGACATGTCTCAGCCTCCATCACCCTCACCACTGGAGCCCCCCAGTGTTGTGTTCTGAGCCCCCTGCTGTACTCTTTGTACACCTACGACTGCATGGCGACTACCAACTCCACCGCCGTCATCAAGTTTGCTGACGACACTGTCGTGGGCCGCCTGATAACGAACAACGATGAGATGACCTACCTAGAGGAGATTGGAAATCTGAAGAAATGGTGCAAGAGAAACAATCTCCTCCTGAACCTCAGCAAGACAAAGGAGCCGATATTGGACTTCAGTACAAAGCAGGAGAGGAACTACCAGACCCCCGTCATCAACAGGAGCCCAGTGGAGAGTGTGGACAGCTTTCGATACCTCGGTGTTCACATCACACAGGACCTGTTATGGTCCGGTCACATCAACACCATGGTGAAAATTGACCGGCACCATCTGTACCACCTCAGACTACCCTCTATGGTGCTCAGGAATTTCTACTCCTGCACAGAAAGAGCATCCTGACAGGAAACATCATGACCTGGTTGGGAAACAGCACCATGCAGGACAGACGAGCTCTACAGAGGGTGGTGCGATCAGCTGAGCGCATCATCCGCACCGAGCTCCCTGACCTGCACTCAGCCTACAGCAAGCAGTGCTGGACCAAGGCCAAGAAGATCGTGAAGGACCTCAGCCATCCCAACAATGGACTGTTCTCTCTGTTGCGGTCTGGGAACCAATTCCGCTCCTTGAAGACAGACACAGAGAGACTGAGGAGGAGCTTCTTCCCGCAGGCGCTAAGGTCTCTCAATCACACCACCACACAGGACTAATAACATCTTTTTAATGTCCAACACTGACTGGGCATTCATGACCACTATGGACACAATCATGCACACTTGCACTACATATTTATATTCTTAATTTCTGGACCATTGCACAAGACACTTTAATAGGTCACTTTTTGTGCACATTTGCACACCCTTTCTAAATTTTTACAAATTTCAATTTTCTCTTCTATATTTTGCTATATTGTTATTTTGTCCTTAAATATACAGTATATTTTACTAGTTAATTTTATTTTCTAACATTTCTTTTTATTCATATTTATCTATAAGGTTTTTTTTTTTTTTTTTTTGCTCTAACTGACCTGCAGAGGCAGGTGTCTGCGCAGGTATCCTTGCAGCAGTGCATCCTGGGTAAATGGGTTCCTGAGCTCAGGTCGCTCCTGGAAGAACACTCCGATGGCGGAGCGCGAGAACGGCAGGGGTGTGAAGGGGTGTGTGTGTTCGTGTGTGGGGCAGTCCGGCTCACTGCGAGATCGGATCTGTCCGACCGACACACTGCAGGAGAAGCAGCGCACCTGGGTCCTAAACAACCCAGGGACCAAGCCGTTACCACGGAAACACACCTGAGCAGCCATCGTCGAGATCTGAGACAAACACACACGCACACACACTTACTTTACAAATGCTGTGTATGTGTGTGTAAGTAGAGCAGAGTAATGCTGTTATATTAAATTAAACACTGATATTAAAATAAAAACTGAAGCAGTGTGTTTGGGCAGTACCGCTGTCCCAACAATACATAAATATAGAAAATAAATACTTATACACTTACAAATAAACACTTAGGACTTGACCATTACCCTTGTCAATTATGTTTAACAGAACTGGGAAAAGAAATAGAAATTAAATCCAAAATTTTAAGTAAATCAAACTTTAAAATCAAATATTCAAGTAATCAAGACTTTTATACAGTAAGACCTCTTTTTTTTTTATTAGAGACGCTGAATGGGTAGGAGACACAAATACATGGGATAAAAACAAGATAAAGACAAAATACAAACACACACGCACTTCAGATGGAGAAAATGGTCAATCACTGCTGTATGAACATTTTATTAAAAAATGTAGTTCATTACAGTTAGTTTGAATTCATCTCCCAAACAAAATAATATACAATTAAATATAATAGTTTTAAACATTGGGGCTTTGTCGAGTACAAACACTTATCCAGAAATCATGTCATGAAAACCGACAGACAGGTTGGAATCTGCTGTTATTAGAGAGCCTGCCTCTGAGCGTAGGTCAGTGCCTTCACATTTGTGAAGGGATTTTTGATATCTCAAACAGGTTAATAACCTTCTGTGTGACATCACATTGAGTGACATCATACTGTGATGCTTCTGGGGCTTTTTGGAAGTCTAAACATTAAATTTCCCCTTTTTTAAAATGATGTCATAATGGTATTGGTACATCCCATTTAAATGTGTGTGCCAACCGTCTTTCTGGAACATGGTGCTTGGGCCCACTCTTCACTGCTACTGGATCGTAGTGTGTGTGGCGTGCCGTTTTCTGCTGACATTGCCATTGGGATTTAAAACAGAAGGAAGGCTACTCTATCAAGACTCTGTTAAAATGTCATATGACCTAAAGGTATGGTTAGTCTTAAAAAATAAAAAATTTTAATGACAAAAAGACTGAGGTTTGTGTATAGAGTTCCAGGGGTAGAGTTCCACCTCTGGATTCAGGAGTCTTGGAGCAGTATGTTAAACCTACAGTGTTAAATCGAGTTGATAAACAGATCAGTGCTGTATTTCGGTCGAGCTTCTTTCAATTAAGGCAAAACTTAAGCCTGTTTTGTCCATTAGTCATTTTGAAATAGTCATCCACGCTTTTATCACCACTAGCCTCGATTACTGTAATGCTTTGTATGTCTGGGTTTCTCAGGCAGCATTACATCGACTACAGCTGATCCAAAACTCTGCTCTGCTGATCGACTTAACATCTACTCGTAAAAGAGAACATCTCTCTAGAGTTCTGGCTTCCCTTCATTGGCTCCTGTTACAGTAGTGAATTAATTTTTAAATCAGTTTGGTCATGTTTAAATGTTTACATGGCCTTGCCCCGCCCTACCTCTCGGATCTGCTTCAGCCCTATGCCCCACCCCGGTTTGCTGACGGTACCTAAAACCAAATGTAAGCTCAGGGGTGATCGGGCGTTCTCTGTGGTGGCACCAAGATTGTGGAAAGACCTACCCTTGACGAGTCGTGAGTAGGGTTGGGTATCGTTTGGGATTTTTTCGATACCAGTGCCAAATCGATACTTTGAAAATGGTACCGGTGCCAAAACGGTGCCTGAACCGATACTTTTAAGCCAAAAAATTATAGTGGATGACTCAAGAATGAATTTTTATTGAACAAAAAATTTTATGCTTAAAATTGAACAATATATTAAAAGTTTAAAGTATATATGAATATGTAAGCTTCAAATTTTAGCAATTCTTTTGCAGAAATTTCACCATATTTGCCTTTTCTGTCAAAATATGACTCCTTTCCTGACTTATTGCCCTGCACAGGACATGCATTAGCCTTCTTTGCAATGGTAAATGGGGTCACTGTTGTAGTGCCAATAGTACTAGCTGGAAAGCCATAATTATAAACAGAATCCATGTTACATTAGTTTTTTTACAAATCGTTTGACTATTTGTTAGCATGAATGCAAGATTTGCATTTTGCTATTAACATTACATTATCCTACTACTAACCTGCGGAAAGGCTGCTGACGTCATCATAATCGGTGACTCCCTTTTTGCTACAGTTGGTGTGACTGGGACTGAGGGTCGTCCACACTGATAGCGCCAGCTGTTGTCCGCAAGCTGTTAAACACGGTGCCTCCCTCTGCTTTTAACTTTATTCCGTCTGCCCTCGAATGTTTCAGTAGATTTGACGTGTTTCCGCCTTTACACGCAACTGCTGTAAGACATTTGCTGCACGTCGCGGTGCCGGAATCCTTTCTTGTGAAATGCAGCCACACTTTCGACCGTTTAGTTTTAGGCATTTTAACGAGAGTTGTTTACTTTAGCATGCTAAGCTATCGGTAGACCGCCTGCTGCCGTCAGAGCGAGTGTAACGTTAGTTACTGCATTCACGCACATGTCGGATGGTCTCTCATTTCCGGATAATTTGTGCTTTTAATTTTTTTATTTAATCTAATAAACGATTAATCTACAAAAATATATGAATCTAGAGAACAAATATTTCAATCGACAGTTCAGGCATTTAAGTGGCACCGAAATGAGGCACCGAAATTCACGTTCTGTTTCGGTCCGGTACATACCGGTTCTATAGGTACCGGTGCCGTCTTGGCACCGGGTTTCGGTACCCAACCCTAGTCGTGAGATAACATGTGTTTGGATTAGATGTGTGTGTGATGTGATTATAATTATGTCTGTTCATATAGGGTGTTTCATAAAGTACGCAGGTTTTTAATTGCGCGGGATTTTTTTGTTTGAAGATTGTCAGCACTGTTCCTATAATTTTCGTTATCTATTATCACTCCGATTAGAAGACCATTTGTCGTTTCTCCATTTTGTAGCCATGGAGCGGTTCAGTATCGAGCAACGCATTCTTATTGTGAAAACTCATTACAAAAACGGGGAGTGCTACGCAGAGACTGTCCGTAAACTTCGCGCGATCTTTGGACGTGACAATGCCCCGACCGCAACAACTTCTTTTTATGGGGATATGTGAAGTCACAAGTTTACGTGAACAAACCTCAAACGATTACCGAACTGAAGATGGAAATTCAACGGGTAATCGGCGAAATCGACAGGGACGTCTGCGAAAGAGTTATCGTTAATTTCAACGATCGGATGACTGCCTGCAGAGAAAGTGGAGGTGGACATATGCTCGATATCATTTTTCATTATTAAATCGAAGTATATGTTGAATGAAATTAAATAAAAATTTTGAATTTTGCTTCGATTTTGGCTGATTTATTGCATTTTTAAAAACTGCATACTTTATGAAACACCCTCTATTATTTTATTATTTATGTGACTTTGGGGTGTACCTGTTGTTAAAGTCCTATACAATTAATGTTGAGTTGACGGCTTGCAATCATGTTTTGCCTAATAACATCCATAGTGAAGTACAAGATCTGTAGAACATGATGGTTCTACACCTGACTCTGTGGTGAAGCAGATCATACGTATGGAGCGATATCACGGACAATATTCAAATGCAATTGCAAATTGCATTTCCCATATGTGGACGCACAAAGTGCCATAATTCAAATGCAATTGCAAACTTTGCATTACCGTTTGCTGTTTCGCTTTTGCGAGCGCACACTGACTGCCAAATTTCAAATGAAAAAGCAAAGTCCATTTGCATTTCCCAGGTCTTACACGTCATGAACCTGTCATATTTAAACAGCAAAATCAATCTCTTGGTCGGCGACTGCGAGTGACGTCACTCCCCATACAATCCCGCCCCACAGTATAGACCCGCCCCTGACGCTGATTGACAGGTTTCTGTGTAACGTGTTGGAAATGCAGTTGCAAATGGATTAGCGATTGCGTTTGAATTTTGGCCGGCTTGACGCGCAGCGCAGAGAAAGTGAAAAAGCAAATGTGGTAATTGATTTTGCTGTTTAAATATGACAGGTTCACGACGTGTAAGACCTGAGAAATACAATTTAAATGGACTTTGCTTTTTCATTTGAAATTTGGCAGTCAGTGTGCGCTCGCATTTGAATTATGGCACACTTTGTGCGTCCACATATGGGAAACGCAATTGCATTTGAATATTGTCCGTGATATCGCTCCATACATACGTGAGGTTAAGAACAGAGAGGAGAGCAGGCAGCACGTGCAGGAGGGATTAGAACATGTATAATGTGACACTCCGTGTGTGTGTGTGTGTGTGTGTGTGGAGAGAGAGACAGGTCTGTGATATCGTACAAGATACGTCGTAGAATCTGACTCAGTAAGGTAAATTAACTGAAGTGTGTGTGAACATGAGGGAGTGTGAGAAACTTGGGTAATAAAGTACAGTTTAAAAGCTGTGTGTGTGTGTGTGTGTGTGTGTGTGTAAGGAAAGTTGTGAACCTTCACCTGCTTTCTTACGCTCGCGCTCTCTCTCTCTCATATACACACACACTCTCTCACTCACTCTCACACACACACACACACACACAACACAGGTTCATCTCTGATAAAACTGTCTAAACTAATCCACAGATAGAATCATTCATTAGTGTTTAATTACAGCTTTAATGAGGTGTTTAATTATCTGATTAATCCGGAGTGTGTGAGTGGGTATAATTTATTTTGACTCGAGCTGATTATACAGATGTTGATTTCCGAGTTTTAATCTCAGCAGGAGTAAAAACACACACACACACACTGCGCTCTGTACTCACCGTCACTCTGCTGCCTGCGTCACTACCGGATGTGATGTCACAGCGCCCCCGCGCGGCCCGGGTCAGTAATAACAGCTCACTTCACATCCTTACTCTCATTAA
Organism: Channallabes apus; assembly: GCA_030522415.1. NCBI lineage: Eukaryota > Metazoa > Chordata > Actinopteri > Siluriformes > Clariidae > Channallabes > Channallabes apus. The sequence goes on from CM060124.1 coordinate 678,039, forward strand.
AAATTCCCTTTTACTTACTGGTATCGTTTATTGTTATTTATTTATTATTTCTATTTATTCAACCTGAACACACTGAGGTAAACTAACTCCAGCGCTCAGAATCCACAACAATGTCTGCAGTCTGGAGTTTTCAAAATAAAGGTCTTTACAAACCAAAGCATCTCCAGGACCTGTATTTACTAAGAATCTCAGAATCACTAGTAGGAATCGGACTCAAAGTTAATTTAGAACTTATTATTTACCTTAGAATAAGATATAAATCTTCTTTATGAAGCTTCATATTATTTTTAGTTTCAGCGACGATTAGTACTGCGCCGAGGAAAGCGTGTGACGTCATTGGTTTACGACACTGAGAGCCGTAAAGTATGCTGCATGTTATAGTGGGTGTTGTAGTTTTTACAGGTTTTTGTAGTTTTAAACGGTGGAAAATTGAAATTGTGAAATCAGCGCAGCTGTGTGAAAGCTTTATACACACAGACAAAACGTATAGATGTGTGACTCGCTGCATCCTAATCACACTGCTCCAATCACAACTAAAGTCTATAATAGAGCTGTGTAGGACAGTAATAATCTGATCAACATGACTTCAAAAAGAAAGTGAAACTGGAAAGAGGGTGAGGGAGTAAAAGATAAAGAAATAATTAAAGTAGAATTCTTTACTTTAAAGATAAGGAGAGAGTGGAGGCAGTTTGTGAAAGCATCAGTGCCACCTGTTAATGTCCTGAAGTGATGAAGTGCTGCTTATAACAGGGAATCTCTAATAAACACTTGTTTACACTCAAATAATGTAATAGAAGTATATAAAATGTATATAAATATGATTATTTTAATGTGTGTGCCATGGTTGATGCCCGCGTTTACATTGCGTAGTGGGAAATGTATGAATCTGGTCATGATCTGCAGTGCTGTAAGAGCAGAGTTTATTATTTCCCACACTGTCGCTGAGTCACTGTTTCAAAGCGACATCTTCACTGTTACTAAAAACCGTATAGTATCAGTAACCTGTGGAGACAACATACGACAATGTTCAATAATGTACCAGTTACATACCACACGCGATTCAAATAAAGTGCAGTATTCTATTTTTGTCTAAACGTGATTTATGAGCTCTGTGTCACTCAGTGTTACTTTGGGTGCTTTCACACCTATAGTTCGATTGCTTTAGTCCGCACCAGTCAGAAAAATGTTACAATGTAGTAAACAGACGTGGGTACGATTTGCTTTCACATATGCAGAGTTCTAAACGAACCAAAATAGCCCATCGGCACCGGAAACAGACTATTTTCAGAAAATCGCGCCACTTTCAATAATCATGGAGGAACAGCTTTGCTTTGCGCTCATGGCGCTGATCCTCGCGCACTACATTGTATGTGCAAATCATTATTTTCAGATAATTATTCTCGAACACGATTCGCAGCTGCGACTCCAAACCAGCTTCCTGGTTTATTCATCTCGCTGACGGCGCATCGCGCGCCACTTCAGGGAGAAGAGACGTGTCCTCCTCCTGAATGATAATTTTGTTATTAGACAGCGATCTTACTGCAGATCCATCAGTTAATCCGTTGGCCGATCAAAACAGCCCAGCCACACATTTTTCATCTTTAATGTGAATACAGAGAGGCATAGGCTTGTTATGAAATTTCATACAAATGGCAAGTCTTGTCATGATACACATTCAAACGTGAATTTCTTTTTGTATTTAAATACAAGCACTGTCAAGAGCAGACTGAATTCACAGTAAAAGCACACACCTTTTATACACTTGAGAAGGGGGGGGGAGTCTTATTTTACCCTATTCAATGTTTTTATACATGTCATTCTATTTTATAGCTAACTGCAACTTCTCCATTGATGACATCATCCCTATGGATGACTCGGACAGCCAGGGCAGTTCAGATCATGTTCCTTCTGAGGAATTTTATTTCTGTTGATGCTTTTACCCCTTACTGTAAGTTTTGTTTTTTACATTGGGCTTTTATACTTTTTATTTTTATATTATTACCATGTACATACGCATTTTTATTCTGTGTTTACTCTTATTAAATATGTTATTCACAAAACTCTCTGTGGCTCTGATTTATTTCTTATCTGCCCATCCAGTCTGTGCCCATGGCCATTTTCACACACACATAGGGGAAACCCCTGCTCTGTGTCCCTTCCTTATCAGCTCGTATCACTCTGCGCACACACTTCGCACCTGATCCTTCTGAATTTTTTTTTAATGTATGATTTATTACATAGTCACCCCGTTAGCCCCTCTCTTATCGAGTTTCTACGGCCTGTCCATCCATTCTTTCCCTCATTAATCTTTCAGGTTTGTCCAATTATTTTTGGTTTCTGGTCCTTTTATGTCTCCCTTATCTTGGTTATCTGTTGGTTCCAGCTGTGTTCAGTTTCTTCTGTCCTTGGTTCTGTTGGTTGCTCCTGGTCTTTTCTACAGTTCTCAAGAGACGGACCATGTATAAGCATCTCTTTACTTGGTATTATGTAGATGCACACACTAGTTTATTTTTCCTACTTTATTAAGCTCTGTATTCTTAATATCTGATTGTGTGTCTTTTTAGATCTTTGTCTATAATTTTTCTTAAACATGTGTAAGTGTATCTATCACTTGTTTTAATCGTTCATTAAGTGTGTGCGCTCACACTCTGCCAAGTCCGACACCTGGCACCTTATCTTGTCTATGTTTTACGACCTGTCATGCTCCCCAGTTTCTAGGGACTTTCCAGTCCCCCTCTGGTTTCGCTGTTCCTAACTCTTGTCCTCTCTTTTATACTATATTGGTACACTTATAGTTCTTTTTATATTTCTACTTGCATAAATATATGTTGATCAAAATTTGCTTACATGTGAAAGCACCCTAAAACGTCTGTCCTCCGCGCACATTTCTTCAAAAATGATGTAAAATATTAATAAAATTTTCATGGCTGAGTTTTATTAGGTTTGTTTTTCCTTTTTTAAAAAGAATAATGGAATAATTTAATCTTAAATAATTTCAAGCTTGAAAAAGAAAATTGAAAATGAAAAAAATTCCAACGTGTGTTGTTTGTAAATAAGATCTACCCACCTGGTGGCTCAGTGGTAGGTTTCTCACCTGACATATACTGTAGGCAAAACAGAGTAACCAGAGTAAATTAACATAAATATAACTACAAAGTTTAAACAGAACTCAGTTTAAAGTAAAAAGATGTTAAACCTCACACACAAATTAGCTGTAGATATTTTAAAACATATGTGTGTGTGTGATAAGTACAGATCTGGCCATTAAGAACGCACGTTTCGAGAAAAGGAATCCGGTGACTGGCCGCGGCTGCATGCGGGAAGCTGTGAAAATGCCCTTCATTACCTGTAGGGGGTAGTCGTGTTTCAGTCTGAAGTATTGTGAAGCCGAAAATGTGTTGTCTCTCTTAGGCGCCCATTGACAGCGAGCGACAGAGCTCATAAACATGTCAAGCTCAAACTGATATGTATTTATTCTTCATTTTTTTTCTCTCCTTCAATGATGGTACTTCTTTGACTGCGCTTTCTCAATTCAGAATTATTATTATTAGTAGTAGTAGTAGTAGTAGTTCTCCAAATTTATTATTGTTATTATTCTTATTCTTATTGTAACGCACCCGCGCGTGTGTGCAAAAAGACTACAAAGATGTATGATATGTTAGCCTAAAACATTAGTGTGTTAATGCGCACTAAATATTCGGGCACTGGTGTGGCTCAGTGCTTACAGTAGGTGATCCGCCCGCCATGCGGAACACCCGGATTCGATTCCCGCCAGTGCGCCGGTTTGTACTAAATGCATGTTTGCAATTGAGATTCTTTTTCTTAAGCTATGAAACACATTAGCACTGACTTCACAGTTGCTATAATTTAATGATCATAAGCAAAAAGTGTAAAACATTTTTTATTTACATTATCACATTTATTACATTTTCACCCAGAGCGGGATTCGAACCAGGGTCTGGACGATTTTATACTATTATTTAAGCAACGCCACACCACGTGGAAAGCCGCAAAAATGCTTCAATTTGATTGGCTGTCACTGTTTTACACTTTTTGCTTATGATTATCATTAAATTATAGCAACTGTGAGGTGAATGCTCATTTTAATGTGTTTCATAGCTTAAGAAAAAAAAATCTCAATTGCAAACATGTGTTTAGTACAGAGGCATAACTTGATAATGTAATGGCATGGTTATATCCAAAACTTTGTTTGTGGTTTGTGGTTTGTGGTTATTAAATAATAAGACTGACTTCAATTATTAAGCTGAAACACTTTTAATTGAAATTGCAATTAATTGTTACAATCTCCACACTGATTAATTTATTTTACTTCTCACTATACATTATTCACTTTTCTTAATAAAGCATGCAGAAATTATTATATTTTAAACAAATATCGAAAAAAAACTCAACAATAACAATTGGCAACAATAACATGGCAAAAAAACTGAATGCTAAATGCTAAAAATAAATGCTAATCATAGATACAAAAAAAAAAGTATATTTAATAGTTTTGCCTTCTCCTTTTACGGAAGAATGAATGTTTAAAATGAAAGGGGCCACCAGAGTATCTTACTGATTTCAACAGAAAGATAAAAGAGATGAATATACACATGGATACAAAAAATAATAGTAATAATAATCAGATGAGTGGACATTTCTAATTGTTCTTTTTTTGACAAAGGGCAGCATTAGTGCAAAAAAATTATAAAAAAACTATAAAGAACAAGAAGAACAAAAAAAAAATACACACTTGAGAAACCACTGTCAGTCTCCCCCTTTCTTACATTATCTTTTCCCATCTTTGTCTTTTCATCTCATTAAATGTAAAATCCTGAAAAATCCTTCCTTCTCCATGATTCTAAATATCCTTGTACAAAGAAAATACCTTTGCAGGTCAGTAATCTACTTTCCTTCCATTCTATGGTAACCCGTGTGTACGAGTCGGCTGTTTGGGTTGAGAAGGAAAGATTTAAGTGAAGATTCAGTTTGGGAAAACAATTTGTGGTCCCGGTGCAGGAGGACTTTTGGTTAGACAGCTCTTTCAGCTCCTGAAAAACCTGCATTTTACCTGTTAAAAAGAACAAATATTTTGTTTAATTAAGCATCACAGACAAGCATAGTTTTTATAAAATATGTTGATAAATGCTGTGCAACAATGCTGTGCAGTGGGCAACAAGGATTATGAAGTTTAAATATCAGCACTGGTACTTTTACTGTCTGCACTGTCTAATTCTAACTGTCTATGTTTCCTTCTGCCCAAATTAAACAAACACACATTATCTGTCATGCTGGCAAAGGCCTGACACTGGCATGAAATCCCTCGGATACATGGGAGCTATCACAAAAACTATACATTTTACACAATAAGGTTTTACTTACAGTGCACAAACAGAACACTGAAATATCTTAAAATCCAATGAATACAGTTAACATAACATTGAATGAAAACACAACACATAAGAAAATTTACGATGGCATGTAGCATATAATTTTTTGGACTTATTCACTGATATAGAACATGTACTACACGACGGTACATGATTCTACCAGGTCACATACTTTAGTACACACCCTTGTGTGGAACATGGATGGAGATACCATAGAAAATATGTTACACATGTTTATGGACGATAGTAATATTTACACAGTAACTTCTGCAATGCCATGTTACCTGTTATGGTTCCCTCCAAAGGATAATATACAACACTTTGGTGAATCCCATGGTACTACTAAAGTTCAGTATGTATTTAATATGATACTGCCTGTGCTTTACCACACCAGTATTGTGTACTAACATATCTACTGTGGTACAGTATGAACAAAAATACCATATTAGAGACCTGCTGAACTTTAGTAACCACTTGTGGTACACAATAAGTACCAGGAAATTCACCCAAAGTTGATAAATATACTATAGTTTACAATAATTACATTCATTATGAGATAAACACATTAGAGTTAGATGTAACAGAATGAAATGTAGCGTTTTTTCTTTTTTAATGAAATTTATTGTTTATGTCTCGTTGCCACTTCATTTAAATGACCTTTAACTGAATGAATGAATGATGTATAACTACGCCAATGGGGCGGCGCGCAGCGGCCGAAAGTATATTACATCCGTAGTGGTTTTAGCACTACCATTGAAAATGAATAGGAAATGGTTTAGGGTTTTTTCTACGGCGCATCGACCACTCAGCGTGCGGAACGTCGCCTGCGGGCTCCACAGGTTCAACAGGTTTGATTCATCTGCCCCTGCCTTTCCACCCATACTGCCCTCACTAATGCAGCATCCAATATCTGCTACAGGCACTCCTACCCCCACCTCTGTCACACCTCAGACACTTCCTCTACACTTCAGAGTCCTCTAGACTTCACACTGCTCCCCAACCCCCAACCAGGAGAGATTCAGGAGAGATTCTACAACAAAGTCCCTGCAGCTGACCCCACACACATAGACTAACAAACACACACCTTCAATACACCATGGTAGTTTCTATGTGCAATATTAGTTCTTGTCAATCCCTGTCACTACATTGCATGCCTGCCCATAAAGGTATATCCAGTGTTGTACATATATTTATATATCCACTCTACATAATATACATACACTCTACTTATACATAAATATATTTATCTTTATCTTTATATATACCAATATTTTTCAATACATGTGTCCATATTTATGTCTCTACTCGGTACAGTTTTTATTTTAGCTGTTTTTGTCTTGCACTGTCCACTTTTCTGCAATGACAATGCAGATTTTCCACTTGTGGGACTAATAAAAAATTTATCAGGAGAATCAGTTTTTTCCTCCCTTCTGGCTGTGGAAGTATCAGGGATATCTTTTTTTTTAACACTATTTTTAACAAGAGACTCCTGGAAATCAATTCACCCAGTTAACATTTGTAATAATCTTCAAGTTTTCATACTTTGTGAAATTAAAGAAAAAGAACCAATTCAGATTATTTAATGTAAAAATTCTATTATAATATGTGCTTTGCCAATTATGTATGTCTGTTTAATCATGGATATCCATACAGTATATCATGGATTTCAGGATATATTCTTTAGATAGATAGATGTGAATAACATGAATAACTATGTGTGTGGTGTCCTATAATTGCTGTACCTGTGTGTTTGATATTTAACCAGATGGTTTAATAGAACTGGATGTTTGCGTGGGTAAAAAAAAGAGTATCGTGGTTATCATGAGTAGGCACTCTACCCTTGAGTTACATAAGTTACAAAGTATAACCTTAAATATATTTAGAATAAATCAGTATCACATCTATCATCACACAGCTAATGTACGTGAAATAAAAGTAGTCCCGATGTCAGTACTTTCCCAGTCTTTTGCAGCGGTTTAAAACGTATTAATTATCTTCAAATATACAAAAAAAGCGAAAAGACACTCGATTATTTTGCATAGGTTATCTGTTTAATTCACAAAGTTCGTAAAAACACTTTAAAACAAGAGAAAAACGGTTAAAATCCTCGCTCGCCTTCTCAGCGTTAGGTAGCGAGTGACCAGGGGAAACATACAGTAGGGACACTGAATTTCCCGGAACATCGGCCATTTCATCGTCTTCATGTGTTGTTGTTTCTCCCTGCCGCTGGTTTTAACGAAAAATGTACTCAGCTTAGTACATTTGGCCGTGTCAGTTTTTAGAGCTTTCTTTTCTTTCTTTCTTTCTTTTTTTTAAATTCTGGCCTTTTCAGCGCCACCTTTGCGGTTTTTATTATCCATTTTTTATCTCTCGCGTACAGTATATCTTAACAACTGATTGAGCTGTCGTGGAGTCGAATGATAATTACATCATCATTAACATGCAGGCTGCATTCTGCTAATAGGGCTGCGAGAACATCAATACAAAGAGTGGAGCTGCGATAAAATAATGAATAAAAAGAGTGAGACTACTATGGTAAAAATAAATAAATAAATAATAATAAAATAAATAAAAAGTGCGACTGCTGTGAGTGCAGGTAGCTGGGGACACCGGCCCTCGTGGCCAAAAAACGGACAAGCCCACCGGGAAATCTCCCGGTCCTCCCGATTAGCCAATCTGGGCCTGGCAGCTCCTGCGTCCGTCTGCTCGCACTGGCTCTTCTTTGAAGTCCCTGGGTGGGGTGCGTTCCATTTGCCCCGCTTGCATGCCACACTTCCGCGTTCTTGCGCGCGCGTCATCTGAAGGGAAGGACGCCTAACTAGTGAGCGAGAGGAGCGATATTGACAGGCTGAAAAAACTATTGTCCTCAAAAATGTAACAGATGAGGACTCAAGATTAATGTGCAAAAATGATATAATAAAAATATATAAGACTAGTTTGCTGTTGCTGCGCCTAAATTATGGAATGGTTTACCGTTGAATATTAGAGCAGCACCTACATTAGAAACTTTTATTCTTTTTCATTTTTACTTTTTAGTTAAGTTTAATTGATTATTTATCTTTTATTAAATTGTTCATGCATGATTTTATTTGATTACTGTTTTATTACTGTCACTAATTGATTTTTATAGTTATATTTAATTTTATTTGCTTTCATTTTATGCTGTTTAATTCTGGTCGTTTTTATTTCTATCATTGTACAGCACTTTGGTCAACTTCGGTTGTTTTTAAATGTGCTATAAATAAATTTGACTTGAAATTTGACTTGACTACATAGTCTTTATAAGACTCAACTGCACATTGCATATTTGCAAATATAATATAAATCTAATATAATATTTAATTGCGATTCCCTGGTGGGAATCAAACCCGGGTCTTCTGCATGGTAGGCGACTCCCCTATCCACTGAGCTACCAGGATTAATAGGAACAGCACTGATTAAAACTATGTAGTAAATTAAAGAGGAGGATCACGATGCCGAATCGAAGGCTTGACCCGAAACCTCATTTAAATTAAATGAACAAATATTATAAGTAAAAAAAAACAATAGCCCACGTTTAGAAAACGTTTAGAAATTCTTTCCGACATGTTTCGGCCCGAAGTTATGCGCAGAGCGCTGGGAGATTTCCTGAAGCTCAGAATGGGGCATTTTTTCTAAACAGACGCTATCTTTAATAACTGATGGAGGTTTTGAGCTGTATACACACGCATTTTTAAAGGGTTTAAAATGAATGAATAAGTCCGAGCAGACCTACATGAAAGGTGAGAAGTGGGATTACAGTAACTGAGCGTGCTGTCGCGTTGTATATAATATGAAGCACATATACACACATTCATCATGAAAGATCTGATGTAAAACTAAATCAAATTCATGTTTGCATCAGCATTGGAAACAATATTGTTTTAGGCTAACTAATTATACACAATTCTTCGTTGTACTTTGTCCGGCTTTTAGATAAAGTCCTTCCATGCGCCATCTGGCGGAAATTCAGTGAAGCACAACACATTTATTTAAATTCCCCAATGTTGCTTATGGCAAGTCACGGCACGCCGTGCGCTAAATTGAGGCATCTTGCGGGAAAACACGCGCAGTCTTAATGGCCACATCTGTATAATTGCATCAGGCTGCAGTCAGAACAGAACATTATACAAGTCCCGCACACTGAAGGACAGAACGTATCATTCTGCATTCACACTGTACACTGACTCCCCTCCGTCTCTCTGCACTGTGTTCACGACTAAGCGACAGAGTGACAGGCCATCATTCATGTTCTACCTATGTGGTTTCTCTAAATCTTGCATTTAGATTAGACTAGATTCGATTTGACTTTATTGCCATTGTGTTAAGCACATGTACAAAGCCTCTGTTGCGTGTAATGTGACGATCTGCAGTTCTTCACTCACCACTGTAGGTCCGACCTGCAATCAGTTCCCTTTTACTGTTTAACACAACAATTAGAAACATGGTTTAATTGAAGGAAAGTCTTGGAAGAAGGTCCCAAAGCTTGTTGGTGTTTCTGGTGAGCGTACTGGACATAGTTGATACAGTTAGCTTGTTTTGCTAATCTGATCTGAGAATGAAGTCTGGTGCGTGACATGTAAATAAAACAACAGATGTTCACACTAATTAGTGTGTTATTGAATTGGTTTTCACTGTGTCATGCCCTCAAGTGACAACAAAAGTCTTGTTACACTAGAGACAGTTCCAGTTTCCTCCCACCTCCCCATAATATGCAAGATATAAGAGGTGAGCTACTCATTCTGTTTATTATAATATGTTCTGACTACTGGAACTATAACCAAAATATGTGTATGAAGACGTATTGGGGGTCTTTTTATTTAAAATGCAACATTTTATTTTATTTCTGATCAAAAGAACGAAATGAACTAAAAGATTTTATCATTTTGATGAATGAGATTCAAAGAACCGAGTCACTAAAATGATTCGAACTTCCCATCACTATTCCACAGTGTTCAGTTTTAGGCAAACAGTTTTTTTCTCTTTACATGCTTACTCCAAACAACATAATTCGTAAGCATGGTATTAGTTTTCACTGCTATGCTGATGACACACGGTTGCTGGTAACTGAGAAAATAACTTAAAATGCTTTGCCATTTTTTATCAAATACGTAAGTGTAGTACATCATTTATTTATGTAGACTCAATATCCACAAAACATTGTGCTTTTGTAAAATAAAGAAAATAAACAGGGTATGCTTTTAGCCGTCGCAGTCTACGCAAATATCTTCCTGAAACAAGTCGCTAAAATAAACTGAAAGTCTGTGAATACTTCACAAACAGACATGATAAATATATCTATAGGAAGATTAAAGGGCCTACTTTTAAATGAAGCAGCTTCAATCGAAAAAAATATTCTCATCTAATGTAATCTGTATGAATCCAAGCAGAGGCACAGTGTTTCCGTCTCACTTCATTATCTACTAATGCCCTGAGACAGGACACGCCCACATGTTATTCACAGGGTATACAGTCTGGGTAAACATACAAAGCCACGCCCCCAACGCACACACAGATTCGGTTTTCTGCACAGGTGGAAGACATCACATGCTGTAGGAGTTTCTGAAGCTCTACAGAATGTTCTGGACAGTAGGAGGAGTTTAGCTTTTTCTCAGAACAAAACTGCGCCTCAAGTTTTAAGTTTTTATCATCATATGAACAGTAAAGAACTCCCCCCCCCCCCCAGTACAATGAAATAATTTCTTTGCTATCCCACCAAGTAGAAATTCATTCATTCATTTTCTATACCGCTTTATCCTGTGTTCAGGGTCGCGGGGGACCTGGAGCCTATCCCAGGAGACTTCGGGCACTAGGCGGGGTACACCCTGGACAGGGTGCCAATCCATCGCAGGGCTAAGTAGAAATTAATTAATTTAATTAAGTAGAATTAAATTAAGTTTTCTATCTATTTATATGCTGTAAACTGTATGTGGTGTACAAATTAAAAGTGTATGGAAAGTCTGCAATATGTTTGATTAAAAAAAAATCAACTTATTAAGTCTTATATAATCCTCATTCTGATGATGAAAAAAAAACATATTATTTAATTTAGCCAGCTTTTATGAAATTGTCTTACAATGTCACATTTTGACAATTGTCTTACAATGTCACATAGTTTAGGTTAGCGTGTAAATAACACTGATAATCATGCTACATACACTTATGTAGCTTAGCACAACCATGTTAGCTCCAGGTGGCTAAGCTAATGCCTTATGTAAATTACAGATGTTGTCTGATGGAAATGGTAATGCAAAAGTTATAAATAATTGTATGACATTACAAAAGCCTGTGTTGTCTTTATGTATGGTCATTAGTGATTGGTGATGATAATATACAGTACTTTATTTTATTGTGTTTTTATAAACAGTTGTAAAAGTGTAAATGTTCAGCAATGTTTCAGTTATTTATTTGTAAAAAATGATTGGAATCATGTATGATTTTCGTTCCACTTCTCACGTGTACACCACTTTGTATTGGTCTTTCACCTGGAATTCCAATGAATTTGATTCATGTTTGTGGCTGTAATGTGACAAAATGTGGAAAAGTTCAAGGGGGCCGAATACTTCTGCAAGCCACTGTAGTTAGGCTTTAAAACGTCTGCCACCACGTCATTACCATTGATGAGACCAGGTGATTCAGAAAATATTGGAAGCCTGGTTCCATTAGGTTCATCAGCCCTGAAGCTGCACACGAGACACACTCAATATGGTGACTTAAAACACAAGAACATGAGAAAGACTTGAAGGTTCTGTGGTTAGTTCTCCATAGTTAGTTAGTTAACTTCATAGTCTCAGTCATGACCTCACTATCTTTGAGAAGCTATGTAGAGATCTCAAACATATAGCTATTGAAAGACAAACCAAGAATTTATGGAACCTGGAGGCTTTTGGTTGACAACCTGAGAAAATAAAGAATCTTATTCCCAACTATCACAAAAGACTACAAGCCAGCACTGATGCTAAAGCAGCAACGCAGTATTAGGGACTAAGGGTACACAAACTTTTGGAAGGGACCATCTCATTACATTCTCTCTTGTTATGCTTTGTGTAATAATTGTGTGAATGCATGATTGATCCCTCATAGTCAAATCCAAGTCCAATTAAAAACCACAGTAAACTACAGTTTTATTTAAAGAGTGGTACATGTCCAGGGTGTGTAAATTTATGAGCAGAACTTTATTTATTATACACAGTGACATTATAGTATTACTGTTACTGTGTTATTTAGCATTATTAACACATAATGTTTTTGATGTCATCCTACATCCTTCTCCTCATCCTGGACCTTCAGGGGTTGGACCTCTCTCCAGCTCACTTCTAAGTTAAAAGCTTCTGCTGTTTGAATACAGGAAAATGAGGAACAAGAACATCTGTTGAAATCGATCATATGTCTGCTCTATAGACATTTCCAGTTATCTGTGTGTGTGTGTTCAGAAGAGTTAGTGGCTGGAAAGGCCACTCATCAGCCGTAACCCAGCAGAGCTGATAAAGAGCTGCTCAACACTACAAACTGAAAGGTCATGCGCACACACATCGTGATGCTGAACTTTACAAAAAGAGTAAGACAGGGAAGCAGATGGAGATGGAGAGAGAGAGATGGTGTAATTGGAGACAGTGTGTTCACTTTAAAACTGAGTGTGTATTGATCCATCATTTCAGATAACGGAATAAATGTATTCACATGCACGCACACAAACACACACACAGAGGAGTGCAACTGTTCTTACTCTTTACCTGTAACACTTTATACTTCCTACTGCCCGGCCAATCAGAATCTTCACCAAGAAAATCACTTCCTGTGTGCTGTAGTGATGACGCCTGTATGTGATGCCTGTGAGTAATTACTCAGGGGTTAACTGTGTAACTCCACACATCACCGTGCATCATCCAGCTGATGGTCCTCTCACTGTGCTGGGGTTCTGCTACACAGACCAATTTCTCTTCAGATTCTCCAGAACTCAGTCCGGGTTGTTCTCATCACTCCTCACTCTTCATCGTGTGGATACTTTCAGGAGTGTATGTATTTATACTGAGATCAGTTAACACTTTAATTACACATCGGACAAATGATTTATATAATGTATTAACATTCCATTAAACACTGTATTATGGGATGTTTAGTGTAGATTAACGTAAAGTTTTAAAGTTACATAGTTGAATAAGCGAGTTGCTCGGTCTGTCCAATAAACTTTTCTGGCGCCAGGAGAGACTCAGTCAAACACACACACACCCACACACACCCACACAAAATGTTGTCTGTCAGAAAGGCCTCTGTTTATTAACAGCAAAAGATAGAGTTTTTATATGTGTTACCACATGCTTGTGCCATCAACATCTGGCACAAGCAACATCTGGCACAACGTCTCTGTTACTAGAAACATAAACCACTGTAAAATGTCCTGTTGAAATCCTGAAGAATAGAAGAGTGGAAGTTGGACAGATGTTTGTCCATAGATGAACCAGGAGGTGTTAGCTCGAGTTTAAGGGGAGAAGGGGAAAGAGAGAGAGAGAGAGAGAGAGAGAGAGAGAGAGAATGAGAAAGTGAGCATGGGAGCATTAGCATCTTACTGTCATGCACACTCAATCTGCGCCCGGCACTAGGACCCGGAAGTAAGGCGGGCGCCAAACCAGGAAGTATAAAAAAGGTAAACAAACGTTAGCTTACCGCTCAGTCATTGAGTTTCGGCCCATGTCGGTTCCGGCTGTCTGTCTGCTAAACCGTGAGTACTCACTATCTTTGGTTCTGCTTCCTTATATTGTGTGTGTATTTATAGGACGCGGGTTAAATTTGTGTTTTTCCCTTGCTCATCTTTCGTGAGAGTCCTTATAATAAATCGCGTGGTTATCCTGCCTACTCGCTTACATCCGCGTTTGGGTTTACCATCCACGCTACATTGGGCTAACCGCTAAAGCTGCGTCTTCTGGTCACCGAGGTTAGTTCATCCTGACAGAATGACTGAGCCTTCCGCGGTGAACCCAGCGGATTACGCGCACCTCTGCGACGTGGTAGATCGGCATGCCGCGCTCATTGATAAGCTAACCGGAGAGATCGCTAATCTGCGCCGGGGCCTCCAAGACGTAGCGGCCTTGCGCCGCGAGGTCGCGGAGCTCCGGCGGGAGAACGCGGATCTCCGCGCGGCTGTAGATGACGCGGCTAGCCGGCCTCCCGTCGCGGCGGCCGCGGCGCCGCACCAGCCCCCCCCCCCTCCTTCTGATGTATTTCTTGCGCTTCCAGACAAGTGGGATGGCACCGACGGGAGATGCAGTGTATTTTTGACATCACTGAATCTAGTGTTTGAGTTCAATTCCACCAAGTACTCCACCGATCGGCTACGCATTGCTCTCCTCGTCTCATTGCTATCCGGGCAGGCAGCTGAGTGGGCCACGGCAGTAATTCGATCAGATTCTGACACCGCCCATTCCTACAACGAGTTCACCCGCCAACTCCAGATGACATTTGAACACCCTGCGGGCGAGGTGGAGATCGACACCAAGCTTTACCACCTGCGGCAGGGAGGATCGTCCGTGAGCCGTTATACTGCAGAGTTCCGCACCCTCGCTGTACAGACATCTTGGGGAGATACCGCGCTCCGGACATCTTTTTACGAGGGACTGGCTTCCCGGATTAAGGACGAACTAGCCGGACGAGAGCTACCAGCCACTCTGGAGGGACTGATCCAGCTCGCCCTCCGCATTGACCAGCGCCTCCTCTCTCGTCCGAAGCCAGCCCCGAGGACCCTGCCGTCCACCGCCACCCACGTCTACACTCCATTTCGACCTGCAACCCTCTTCACTCCCGTCACCACTGAACATGTCGGATCTCCACCTCCTGCCGTGGTTAACACCGGAGCCGGGGAACCCATGCAATTAGGGCGCGCCTCCCTGACCGTGGCGGAACGAGAACGCCGGTTTCGAGAGGGTTTGTGTGCCTACTGTGGGTCGGCGGCTCACCACCGAGCAATCTGCCCACTGCGCCCGGGAAACGCGCAGACCCGGTGAGCAGGAGGAGAGACTCACCGGGCCCCATCCACCTCTCCACCATCACCAATGCCACCACCTCTCGCCTCACGGTTCAGGTAACCCTCCAGTTTGGCCACAAACGGGTCTTAAGTACTGCGTTTATCGATTCTGGTGCCGCAGGCAACTTTATTGACTCCACCTATGCCAAAGAAATGGGGGTGAATGTCGAGGCGTTATCCCAGCCTCTTCGCATTACTTCTGTCGACGGTCGGCCCCTCTCAACCAGCCCCATCACTCACCAGACCCAACTACTCACCTTCGTCATCGACCAACACCAGGAACAGCTACATTTTTACCTCACCCCCATCTCGTCTCCTCCCATCATACTCGGCTATCCCTGGCTGCTACAACACGACCCTCTCATCTCCTGGGCACAAAACCGGATCCTCCAATGGGGGCCGACTTGCAGCGAACTCTGCCTACGGGCACAGGCTGGGACGTGTTCCAAGGAGTCCGAGGCCCCCGAAGTCGACACCAACGCCATCCCACCTGAATATAGGGACCTGGCTGAAGTCTTCTGCAAGAGGAAAGCCACCAACCTACCACCACATCGCCCATACGACCTGGCGATAGAACTTCAGTCAGGCTCCATTCCTCCCCGCGGCCACCTTTACTCCCTATCTACCACCGAGACGCGAGCTATGGAGGAGTACGTCGCCAATGCCCTTCGTCATGGCACCATCCGGCCCTCCTCCTCGCCGGCGGCCGCAGGATTCTTTTTCGTTAAGAAGAAAGGGGGGGAACTTCGCCCGTGTGTCGATTATCGGGGGCTGAACAAGATCACCATAAAAAACCGACACCCGCTACCGCTCACCAACTCAGCCCTGGACGCCCTCTCTGGTGCCGCCGTATTTTCGAAGTTGGACCTCCGGAGCGCCTACAACTTGGTGCGCATCAGAGAGGGTGATGAGTGGAAAACGGCATTCATCACGCCTACCGGACACTACGAGAGCCTGGTCATTCCTTTTGGACTCTGTAACGCACCCTCGGCCTTCCAACAGTTCATCAATGACGTCCTCAGGGATATGCTGGGCCGATGGGTGTTCGTCTACTTAGATGACATCCTCATCTACTCCCACAACCTCCAAGAACACATCCAACATGTTCGGGCCGTCCTAAAGAGATTGCTCGCTCACCAACTGTACTGCAAGCTGGAAAAATGTGCCTTTCACAAGCACTCCACCACGTTCCTGGGTTTTGTCATCTCGCCCCAGGGTGTGGCCATGGACCCACAGAAACTCGAAGCCGTACGTCACTGGCCCCTACCCAGGACACTCAAACAGCTTCAACGGTTTCTTGGGTTTGCGAATTTCTATCGTCGCTTTATCCGGGGCTACAGTACAGTTGCAGCACCACTAACCACATTGACCAGGCCCTCACACCACCCTTTTCGACTCACCCCTGCCGCCAACTCCGCCTTCCAAGAATTGTGTCATCGCTTCACCACCGCACCCATCCTCCTCCACCCCGATGCCAACAAACCTTTCGTTGTGGAGGTGGACGCGTCGGATGTGGGCGCCGGCGCGGTTCTCTCCCAGCGAGGTCCAGACCAGAAGCTGCACCCGTGTGGTTTCTTCTCCAAGAAATTTAATCCCACTCAGCAGCGATACGGAGTAGGGGACCGCGAACTGCTGGGCATAAAGTGGGCCTTGGAGGAATGGCGTCACTGGCTCCAGGGCGCCAGTGAGCCGTTCATCGTCTGGACCGACCACCAGAACCTCATCACCATCAGGAACCTCAAACAGCTCAACCCACGACAGGCACGGTGGGCACTGTTCTTCGAACAATATGACTTCCATCTGTCATACCGCCCGGGGTCCAAGAACACCAAGGCCGACGCACTGTCTAGACAGCACGATGAGGACCTTCCCCGGGCGGAACCCGTGCCTGTCATCACCTCCTCACGGATCATTGCACCCCTTCAATGGGACTTGGAGACGAGGGTCCGCCAGGCACAGGCTGCGGAGACCGAACCGGCAGGCGTGCCGCCTGGACGACTCTATGTACCCCAAGGACTAAGACCAGAAGTTCTCCAGTGGGGTCACTCTTCCACCGTCGCCGGACACCAGGGAGCCCGAAGAACCCTGTCCTTCGTCGAACGGGCGTTCTGGTGGCCCACCATGAGAAGAGAGGTCACGGAGTTCGTTCAGGCGTGCCCGGTGTGCGCCAGGGCCAAAGATACAAATCAACCATCTCCGGGAGAGCTCCAACCACTTCCAGTTCCTCGACGGCCCTGGACGCACATCGCCCTGGACTTCATCACGGGCCTGCCGGTTTCCGAGGGAAAAAACACCATCCTCACCATCGTTGATCGGTTCTCCAAGGCAGTGCACTTGGTGGCCCTCACCGGACTCCCATCAGCTAAAACCACCGCTGAGCTGATAATGGAACACGTAGTCCGCCTGCATGGGTTCCCCAAGGACATCGTCTCGGACAGAGGGCCCCAGTTCACCGCCCGGTTCTGGAAGGCCTTCTGCCGTCTGATCAACTCCACCAGCAGTCTGTCATCTGGATACCATCCCCAGACTAATGGTCAGACGGAACGGACCAACCAACAACTGGAGCGTTACCTAAGATGTTTTGTTGCTGATCGTCAGCGCTCCTGGGCCCGCTACCTCATCTGGGCAGAACTGTCTCACAACCTCCACGTTTCATCTGCCACCAACTTAAGCCCATTTGAGGTATGCTACGGTTTCCAACCTCCGATGTTCACCCATCAAGAACCGGAGGTTGATGTACCGTCGGCCCAACAGTTGGTCCGTAGGTGTCGACGGGTCTGGAACCAAGCCAACCTTGCCATCCAGAGAGCCAATAACCGTTACATCACTCAGCACCGCCGTCGACACCCTCCGGGACGATTGTACAACGTAGGTGACAAGGTATGGCTATCCACAAAGAACCTACATCTGCACACGGAATCTCGAAAACTTTCACCTCGCTTCATCGGACCATACCGCATCACACTACGAGTAAACCCTGTCACCTACCGGCTCCAGCTGCCTGCGGCGCTCCGGATTCACCCCATATTCCACACCTCTCAACTCAAACCCTTCATCACATCACCCATGATTCCACCCACCCCCCCAGCTCCTCCTCCCCGGATCATCGACGGCGGTCCCGCCTACACCGTACGCCGAATCCTCGACTCGCGCCCTCGGGGCAGAGGTACTCAGTACCTGGTTGACTGGGAGGGCTACGGCCCTGAGGAGCGGTCTTGGATTCCGGCCCGGTTCATTCTCGACCCCGAACTGATTCGAGACTACCGTCGTAGGGTATCCTCCACCCCAGGACCGTCAGGAGCCAGTCCTGGACAGGGGGGTACTGTCATGCACACTCAATCTGCGCCCGGCACTAGGACCCGGAAGTAAGGCGGGCGCCAAACCAGGAAGTATAAAAAAGGTAAACAAACGTTAGCTTACCGCTCAGTCATTGAGTTTCGGCCCATGTCGGTTCCGGCTGTCTGTCTGCTAAACCGTGAGTACTCACTATCTTTGGTTCTGCTTCCTTATATTGTGTGTGTATTTATAGGACGCGGGTTAAATTTGTGTTTTTCCCTTGCTCATCTTTCGTGAGAGTCCTTATAATAAATCGCGTGGTTATCCTGCCTACTCGCTTACATCCGCGTTTGGGTTTACCATCCACGCTACATTGGGCTAACCGCTAAAGCTGCGTCTTCTGGTCACCGAGGTTAGTTCATCCTGACACTTAAGAACAGATGGAAGAGGAGACAAGAAGGTATTAGCAAGGAAGATGTGAACACATTAATATCAGAGTAGAATTTGCTTATTTTATATAAAAAGTCCCTTATAATTAATGATTAAGTGTGTATGATTAAGTACTTTATTAACTGTGCACTAATTACACTAACACAAAAATATTAATATAAAAATATTAATACAAAATATAAAGTAAAAATTAACCTAATTAAACTAATTAACCTGCACTTTACTTTTGAAAAGAATCGTAGCTGTAGTGCTTGAGACCAGAGAGAGGGGAGGAGGGGGGCTACTTTGTAGGGTGACTTACACGCACACACACACACACACACACACACCAGTGTACCCACAAGCATGCATGCACACTTATAAACAAAATAAAAAATGCTTTACATGCACACACCAGGGGCGTAGATTTAGGGTGGACGGAGGGGATGTGTCCCCACCAATATCTTCCGACCATTGAAATGTCTCCACCAATAATTTAATCCACTTTAAAAAATTAAATAAAATCGTGCTGTCAGCATTAACCTAGACACGCAGAAAGGGATAAATCACGTTCTCTCCTTGAGTCCTCCCGCCCCCAAAACACATGAACATTTTGATTGGCTGTTCCTTTCCCTGCTATCATGTGATAGGCTATTGGCTGTGTTCAGACACAAGCAGCGCCAAATGCAGTGGATTTTTTTTCCGTGCAAGAAGGTGTGTTGGGTGACAGACATGTGAGGAGGCGGCAGCAAAAAAAAAAAAAAAAGAAAAGAAACTGGACATAAGGAGCTTCAAGTTCGCTAGTGAATCCATCAAAGTCCATCAAAGTAACGACAACAGTTAACGTTACTGCTAGTGTTTTTTATTATTTTATTTTTTTTACCCCTTTGACGCACATTCATTACAGCAGGGCAGGTTATAGTCTGTGAATACGGACTTCAAACTAACAGCAGATTAAACAGCTGAATGTAAAAGTATAAATATGATCGCTGTCAGTTCTCCTAATCTAATGACGACTGTTTGTCAGAAATGAGTCTTGTGAAAGAAATTGATAAACTACATACTAGAATTTAGTTACAGTTCACCAATAGACAATCAGCTTCACACAAATAGTTTTTAAAATGCATTCACTGACTGCATCAACAATGACACAAATGAGCTTGAACAATGCTGCTGTATGTCATGTCCACCAGAACAGTCTGGACAATATTGATGTCAAACAAATACGCCAGCAGTTTATTTCTGTTAACGAGAGGCGAAGGCATGTTTTTGGCTCCTTCATATACAGTAGGAGCAATAGGCATTGAGCTGTTGTGTGGTACCTAACAGTATTCATGTTTAGATGTAATCTACTTTTATATATACTGATGCCTGAGATGTTTCGTTTGCACTATGGCTCAATAAAGAATAGTCTTTATTAAACTATCTTTTTGTCAGTTATTAAACATTCCTTTAAGATTCAAGATTCAAAGAACTTTATTAATCCCAGAGGGAAATTGCTCTTATGCAGTTGCTCAGATTAATTTACCGGGAAGCAAGGAAAAGTTAGATTATGAAAAAATATATATTAGACAGGAAAATTTTATTAAATTTAAGGAAAAATAACAATAAATAGAAGTAGAATAGAATAGAATTAGCTCTGGCACATAATTTAGTTACATATTGCACTAGAACTTTAGTGTAAGTGAAAAGAAGTATTGCACAAGTGTATTATAATCAGATATTGCACTTAGAACATTTGGTTGTGTGAACAGAAGTGTCATAAAATGTTATTAACCAGGAACCACTAACATTACACTATTCCTTAATTTAACTTAATGAATTGCATTTCGAGTGGATTAATATCTATCGAAGCATTGCTAGTATTAATGTAAAGTGATTTTGCATTTTGCAGCATATTAAAAAAACATGCATTCCGTGGACGGAGTTGGGGTGGGGGTGTTGGTGGGTGGGGCAGGGGATGGGGGGGGGGGGGTGGAGTCATAGGTCCCCACCAATGTCCAGACCAAATCTACGCCCTTGGCACACACACACGGTCACAGTGTTATAGTAAACAGTATCCATGTAGGGATGTTGACTATATGAGAAACCGAGCATGGGAAACTATTACCCACAATATTGCTTGTATTGTAAGACCTTGATCATTTACTCAGTCTTGCAAAACACTCGCAGACCAAATTACTTACATTTCCAAGGTTTGGTCTTATATATAGAACACTGAGTTTGCAGTTTAATGTTAATTATTACAGCGAGAGTTAGTGTGATTAGCTCCAAGCCCCGACATGGCCTTCAAACTCCAAAAATCCCAATCTGATCTAGCTCAACACACATCTCATGGGGCTTGATCGGAATGTGATCTAGAGAGTTCAGAGGCCGGGTTGGGGGCCTTGGGCTAATCATGCTAATTACGCTAACTCTCGCTGTTATAATTCACAGTAAACTGCAATAGATACTCTAATTAATGCTAACATTATCTTTATTACACAACATTGTTCAATGTTCATGAATTATTACTTTGTCTTATGCATGTATCTGTGTATGTGTGTGCAAGTGTGTGCATGTGTGTGCACACGCGCACACTCTCTCTCTCAGGCGTCCTGCTTCTCCAGTCCTTGGTAAACAAGCTCAGAGTTGTTCAGTGTAGCGTCAGTGCCGTAACACCCTTGTAGCTCCCCGCTCACTACAGGACAGACATCATGCTCACACCACACACACACACACACACACAGTTAGTCTGTACCTGAACCACTGTAGGAAAACAAATGTTTCATGTAACACAGCTGTGTGATGAAGTGGAGATACTGTTACCAGAAAATAATCAACTCTGAGGTGGTAACAGCAGTGTTTTTCTTTTCTCTTAAACCACAGCAACTTGACAATAATTAACATTTATTAATATTAAAAGTAATATTCGCCACTATCATTATAGCAGCTATAACCGCACACAGTTACTCAGTGCTGACTCTGGAGACTCATTCCTTTGGTGTGTGCGTTGTACCCATCCCTTTGATGGAGCTGTTAATATGGAACCAATAACCTATCAGAGCGAGCGCATTAATATAAACCTGCGCTATTGTCAGAACTGCTGGTAGAGAGAATTAATCAACACCTTCTGATCAATCAGGAGGCAGGATTCACGATTTGGTAACTATTTAGAGGAAAAAGATCACAAAAAGTAGAGATCCCACGAGGTAACAGATACACCCTGATGACACACACACGCAAACACACACACACACACACTCTCTCTCTCTTTCTATGAAGGTTCCATAACGATACAGGTTAAGGATCACACGCTGCAGTGATTTAAAAGTTTCTTTTGCTTTATCAGGTGTGCTGCTGATGCAAGCAAGTGTACTCAGGCAACGGAGAACAGAAGTCAGAGCTCCAGGGTAAGGGCTATCACAGGAATTAATTTTATGTATCTCAGCATTCCGATGAAAGAACCTGGAAGGTCCGGCCAACAATGGAGATAAGGAGAAGATCAGAAGATGTTTGTAATAAGGGAGAAGATCTATTTAAAATAAATGAATCTCTTATTGTGAGGTTAATTGAGTGTGTGATGTGCAGTGAGAGCTGATGGAGAAGTATGACAGGGTGCCGAGAGAGGGGGTGTGATATTGTATGAGGAAGTGTTAAGTTTTAAATGTAGAAGAAGTGTGTGTACGAGCTAAGTTTTAAGCTAAGAGAATAAGAGTTACTTCTTGTTGTGTCCGCTGCACCTTGACACACTTACCGGTCCGGGCCCGATCGACCGGGAGAGACAAACACACACACACACACACACACACACACACACACACACACACACACGCAGGCATGATGTCTGAAGATCTCTGTTTATTCTCAGCAAAGACAGCACATTTAAACGCTGCTACGTCCCGAACATCAAAAGAACCAGTCATTAACATGTCAGTCAATGAGGGACCCGGAGACAGACAGGTGTGAGGAGATACATTTGCATTCTCCTGATTAAACAAAAGGGTTCTAGCAGACAGGAGCCATTTGGATGTATCCTCATCTATATACAGGATATAGAAGGTGTTACCACAGAAGGCAGGAGGAAGCACAGTGAGGGGTCTATTCTCAAGGGACATGAATCTTCTTATTAGATTACACTGTCTTACAATATTATAAAACCTTACAGGAAGTCTGGAGTAACAGAGAAGTATGTTAGAGTGGTGCAGGACATGTATGAGAGTTGTAAGACAGTGGTGAGATGTGCTGCAGGTGTGACAGAAGAGTTCAAGGTGGAGGTGGGTCTGCATCAAGGATCAGCTCTGAGCCCCTTCTTGTTTGCTACGGTGATGGACAGGATGACAGATGAGGTTAGACAGGAGTCTCCATGGACAATGATGTTTGCAGATTACATTGTACTTTGTAGCGAGAGCAGGGAACAGGTGGAGGAAAATCTAGAGAGGTGGAGGTACGCTCTGAAAAGCAGAGGAATGAAGGTTAGTCATAGCATGACAGAATACATGTGTGTGAATGAGTGAGTCCAGCGATGCTCTATGGCTTAGAGACAGCAGCATTACGGAAAAGACAGGAGGCGGAGCTGGAGGTAGCACAGATGAAGATGTTGAGGTTCTTTTTGGGAGTGACAAGTATGAATGGGATAAAGAATGAGTTCATCAGAGGGACAACCCATGTGATTCAAAGTCAGAGAGGCCAGATTGAGTTGGTTTGGACATGTTCAGAGGAGAGGTTGTAATTATCTCAGTAAAAGGAAGGTTGCTGAGGTTGGAACTGCCAGACAGGAGGTCTAGAGGAAGACCAAAAAGGAGATTCATGGATTCAGTGAGAGAGGACATGAAGTTAGTTGGCGTGGTGTGAGAGAAGAGGATGCAGAGGATAGGGTGGGATGGAGGCAGATGATTCGCTGTGATGACTCCTGAAAAAGGTACAGCTGGGTGACAAAGAAGAAGAAGGGGTACATATGGGGGCGGCATAACTGACTCTTTCCTGCCTCGCCATCTGACTTTTTAAAACTTTTTTTTTCCAATCCTGCCTTTTCTTTTTCATTAACTCTTCTCCTTCCTTCTAAATTGAGCTAACACCTTTCTTGTTGTCTTTTTATTTCTGTCTGCACACTCTGTTTCTTTCTCGCTGTGGTCTTTTGTAATTTTGTAATTCTCTGAGAATTTTTTTATAACATTATTATTTTCCTTTTCATAATGCTACATCAAATGTCCCTTCCTTTGGCCATCTTATCACCACAATTTTAGTTCTCTTTTGCCATTTATTTCAGATCCTAGTTATAAGGTCTTTACACGGCGGATGATTCAACAATAATGTTTCCACAGGAGAGGCTGCCATTATGTTCTGTAGTTCCTGACACCACAGGTTTGACTTTACTACATTACTTTGCTTACGTAGCTGTTTTAATATTAAACTTCCTTAAAATGACATGGGGTCCTATAAAATCATATAACAGATAATAAATTTTGACTTGATAAACAAGCAAGTCTTGATATATACAGTAAACCTTGGATTAGGAGTAATGCGGTTTACAACTGTTCCGCAAGATGAGCAAGATTTTTTATAAAGTTTTACTTGAAAAATGAGCAAGTGTTGGTTTACAAGCACCGAGTATCATGTATCACGCATGCGCGTCTTGTTTTGACGCCGAGCATCACATGATCACAACAGAGCCAACGTTTTTTCTCTTGCGCTGCGGAATTGTGGGTAATCGTCACCCCTGCTGGGTCTTAGTGCTCATCTCTCACTGATATAATCAACATCCGTGCACGCGTGTACGGTTTACTATAACACTGTGACCACATGTATGTGTACTGTTTCTTATAACACACGTGTGCACTCGTGTAAAGCAAAATAAAATCTCATTAGAGGTTAAAAATCCACCGTGCCGGGTCTCTCACACTCTCTCTCTCTCTCCTTTACTGTGTGTGTGTGTGTGTGTGTGTGTGTGTGTGTGTGTGTGTGTGTGTGTGTGTGTGTGTGTGAGAGAAGCACACCCTCTCCAAACACACACACATATGGCGCTTTTCCACTGCATTGTACGGCTTCAGTTCAATTCACTTTTGGGGGGTTTTCCACTGGGAACAGTACATGGTACCTGGTCCTTTTTTGAGTACCACCTCAGCCGAGGTTCCAAGCGCGCCGAACCGTTACCAAAACATGACGTGTAAACTCTGCTGGTCACTGATTGGCCGGAGAAAATCATCATTACTGCGTCACTGAACTTGCGATACGAGACACAACAGAACCGCTATATTTAGAACAGCCAGAGAAGGATGGGACGCACCTTTTTGTATTAACCAAAAATTTTCTTTGGCTGCCATCAGCCTCTTTTGAAACAAACTCCTTCGTCTCGCTGTTAAAAACATCCACATGCCGAGAATGAAGAACATCATGCCGTCGATATGCTCCATTGTTGTGTGTTTGATTGTGGCGGGTTTACGGTGATGTCACGGCAGTAGAGGCACCGCAACTAAAACGACACGTGAATAATCCCGCCCACTCTAAAGCGTTACTAAACTGCAGTGGAAGCGCAAACCGAGCCAAACTGAGCCGAACCGAAGTGAGCTGTGCTGAACCGTGCTGTGCCGTACTATGCAGTGGAAAAGAGGCAAAAGATTCTAAAGGCGAGAGAGAGAGAGAGAGAGAGAGAGAGAGTGTGAACTGGCACGGTGTCAAATTATGCGCGCACACACACACACAACGAACACAGCGCCTGCGCGCATAAACAGAAACACTTGTCTGTCTGGATTTATTTTTACTTCTTTTTAAAGGTAAATTGCTGGTTAATTTGTTTTATTTTGACTTTATATTTTGTGTTAATTATTTTTATGTATTTATTTTTTGGTGTTGTGGAACAAATAATTAGAATTTCCGTGATTTCTTATGGGAAAATTTTATTTGGTTTACGAGTGTTTGGGAATACGAGCCGCTTCTGGAATGAATTATACTCGTAATTCAAGATTCCACTCTGTTGAGGACCAAATATCATTGTGTATGCAAAAGATCTATAAAAACATTTTTACAGCATAGTATTTTAAAGAACCATTGTTGCACTACTTTTTATAGACTTTTTTACAACTTATTGTGTCTATATATCGATAGTACTGTGGCGAGCGCTAGGGGGGCCCGCCCCGCTACTGTTAGCAATGGTAGCCAATTACGCCACCTTGGGAATTGCACCCAAGGAAATAAAACAAAACCCTAACTATTAAACTAACTAAGGCACCCAGGTACGTTCACCGGAGATGCAAGAGGCGTGGATTTCGTACATAAGTGTTTATTCTCACAGAAAAATACAAAATGTCACAGTTCAACAATTAGATATCATGAATAATTTTAAATTTGACATCAGGAATATACAATACTAAAAATTATAAAAACATACACCATCCTTTTTGAGCTGGAGCTAACCAGTGGGTGGCAGACTATGAAAGACAGGGAGGGGATGAATATCCCAGCCAGAGTCACCCCAAACACACGTGAATCACATCCACGCACTATTCACAGTGACAATCGACACAGAAGTGACCAACACGCACACGAAGAAGGAAACCAACCCCAACACGTCACACTGCCACCACCTTCAGCTCACAGCTCTACGAAATAGACATTAAAATAACAAGAGAGAAAGATAAGACAGACGAATTACAATTTAAAAACAAAGTCAAAGACAGAATGCCTACACAGCAGCAAAGCACCCCGCCAATAAATCAGCCATGCAACACAACAGTGAAGCAATTATATTGCAGCTATTTGTCCAATGACAGTAAAGCAAACTAAAATAAAGCAAACAAAGAAAGAAAATCAAAAGCCTTCAGGCAAAAGCAGCATTCAGGCATGCAAAGTAGCATTTAAAGCGAAACAAAGCATGCACAGTTCAAGCAAGGCAAAACAGCAAAATTCAGGTAAAGCAAAACAGCAGCGTTCATGCATTTGTCCACAGCACCCACTTCAAAATACAGCTCCTAATTAAAATGAAACAAATTGGACATATACATACCATGGAGAACAATAAAATGTACTAATAAAACGTACATACCTGTTCTGGATGCTGAATGAACAACCCCGGTACAACCAAGAAGTACAGGGAACAAGCCACTTACCGACTCCAGTCGGGCAATGTTAAAGAACCCACCCGTTTAGGGGAAAACTGAAACAAAGACCGGAAAGTTGGCCGTGCAGCAAAAGGCATGCGCTCTACACAACGAAGAGTTGATAGAAAGAGATTTCACTACAGGAAAGTCAGGAGAAACCTACAATTCCAATTAAATAACCATTTCCAAAATAATAAATGGCGAAGAGTATTCATACCTGAGACGGAAGCGGAAGTCAGACGCGCAGCGAAACGACGTGCACGCTACGCACAGGAGAATCCACAGAAAATGACTGTAGGAAAAGCCAAGATGAGTCTACAAGCCGATATTTAAATAAGTGCCTCCGTCCATAAACATGGGAGAGAGATCGCAAAAAGCATTCATATCTTACATGAAAGTGAAAGTCAGACGCGCCATAAAACAGTGCGCGCACTCTACAGAGCTGGTAGGGAAATACCCCACTGTTAACGAGTCCAGAGGAAACCTAAGGAAAACATTCGGGTAAGTATCAATTCAATTCAATTCAATTCAATTTTATTTATATAGCGCTTTTAACAATGGTCATTGTCTCAAAGCAGCTTCACAAAAATTAAAGAAATTAAAAAAAAAAAAATTATATATATTATATATAAAATAATTATATATAAAATAATAAATAAATAAAATTATAATAGAAAATAAATAAATAAAAACAAATAATAATAATTATAGAAAAGAAAATAATTGGAAGTGTGGATGTGTGAGAAAAATGTGCAGATAATAATGAGACGAATGAATGAAATTTCTCTGATGAACAAGCCAAGGGTGACGGCGACGGTGGCAAGGAAAAACTCCCTGAGATGGCATTAGGAAGAAACCTTGAGAGGAACCAGACTCAACAGGGAACCCATCCTCATTTGGGCGATAACAGATAGAAATGATATAACATCTTGTGTGTTGTGCAGGTGAAAATTCAATATGACAGAAATTATTTAAATTGACATGAAGACCAGTTCAGCATAGGGACGAGTCAGTAGGTGCAGAGGGCAGATGAGGTCTGGATCACTGGAAGCACAGGAGCAGCATGTGTAGCTCCAACCATCATAAAGCTGAATCCAGCTGGAGCTGGTCCTTCTCTGGATGCCTCAGGAACCTCGCAGGGTCAGCCTTTGTCTACTGAAGCTGGCAAAATCTCCCGATGCCTCGGGATGGGTAGAGAAATACAGAACAGATGGGGAGAATTAGCGTAGTTGCCATTCGGTATAGGTGTACTGGAGTATGAGTACTGGGATGAGTTATGTGTATGCCAGATTAAAAAGATGCGTCTTGAGTGTACTTTTGAACTGAGAAACCGTGTCTGCTCCCCGAACACTGTCTGGAAGGCTATTCCAAAGCTTTGTAGCTAAATATGAAAAAGCCCTACCCCCTTTTGTAGATTTTGAAATTCTGGGAACTACCAGAAGTCCGGAGTTTTGTGATCTTAAGGCGCATGGTGGATTGTAGCGTATCAGAAGACTGGTTAGGTATGTGGGAGCTACACCATTTAAGGCCTTGTATGTAAGTAATACTATTTTGTAATTTATTCTAAACTGAACAGGTAGCCAGTGCAGGGATGATAATATTGGGGTTATATGATCATATTTTCTGGATCTAGTGAGAACCTGGCAGCTGCATTTTGGATTAACTGAAGCTTGTTTATTGAGGATGCAGGACAACCACCTAGTAATGCATTACAATAGTCCAGTCTGGAGGTCATGAATGCATGAACTAGTATCACTGCCCATCAAATCAACATAGATGAGCGATTTCGAGGAGCATTCTTACCTGTGGCAAGACCGGAAGTCAGGTACACGACTGAAAGGAGGCGGGCGCGCTACATGAACGGCTGTCCCGTTACCTTTATAACAGCTCATAGACAAACAGATTGGCTAGTGTCTGGAGTGAGCACAAACACGAACCAGGTGAACCGGAAGTCCCCCCAACTAAGAGTGTGGCAGTATATAACTGTACAAAAGTCATAAATAAGACACCCACATAAATATAACTGTCATGATGAGACCACAGATCATCCTGCTACAGTACGAAAGGAAGTATGTGCTTTCAAATGCAACAGCTTTGGAGTACAAATTAAATTTGCTTTAAATTAGCTGCAAACATCGCCTTTACATACAGGCAGGGTAAGCAGTGTATTGGTACACTTCCCTGGAAGAAGAGATAATATATCTCAATGGGACATTCCTGGTAAAATAAAGGATAAAATAAATAAATAAATAAATTTAAAAAAACTTCTCATTACACACACACATGTGGGTGCACACACTAGTAGCTGATCCTCAGGCCAAACTACAATATTATAATAATATAACAATAATTCTTATTTCATGTTTCAGTCCCCATTTAATCCTTTCATACCTCAATACTGGTGTGTGTGTGTGTGTGTGTGTGTGTGTGTGTGTGTGTGTGTGTGTGTGACCGTGAGATACGTGACCTTGCAGGTCAATAATAGGTTCAATTTGACAGCACTTCAGTCAGCCATGATGATGATGATGATGTAGATTTTTGTCTCAGAAACATCACAAATTCGATGCCTGTCTGTTTGAGTATAAGATCAGCGGTTCGAGCCCCAGCTCCATCAGGTTGCCGCTGTTGGGCACTTGACCAATGCCCTTAACTCTGTCTGCTCCAGGGGCGCCATAAAAATGGTTGTCCCTGCGCTCTGACCCCTGCCTACTAACAAAAAGCAGGTATATGCAAAGAATAAAGAATTTCACTGTGCTTAAACTTAACTTATATCTGCCTGACTGTTTCTGTGAGTCTGCTGGTTAGTTGCTTGTGCTTGTCCCTGTCTCTTGCTGCTCAGATTAATGGACTTGTCTATGACCCATCTGTTAGCAACAGCTTTAACTCTCTGTCTCTCTGAACTCCAGTTCTCTGCGAAAATGACCATTGTTAAAAGCGCTATATAAATAAAATTGAATTCAAATTGAAACCTCCAGAGGTATGTCATCAGGAGCAACTGCCTTTCCACTTTTTATCCTCTTTAACGTCCTCCTCACCTCACTCTTATTGTAACTTCCTACTCGACAACAGTCACCTCTTTTACTCTTTGTTCCTTTTCATTTTTTCTCATTCATCAAGGTATTCCTTCCATCTTCCCATCACCCTCCTGACACATGTCAGTACATTCCATATCTTTAATCACTCTTACATGGTAAAACAACATCCTTTCCATCTATATCTTTTTGCCTCGCCATCCTATACAGATCCACCTCTCCCATCCTTACTGTCCGACCTATCATACAAGTCCTTATATGCTGTTATATATGTTTGGCCTGTGCCATCTCTACTGTCACCTTACATTGCCTCTCCCTGTACTCCTACAGTATCTACTCTCTCCAGTTCTCTCAGTTTCCCACTTCTTCTTAGCTAGTCTCTTTCTCTGTATACACTCCTGGACTTCCTCGTTCCACCACCAAGTCACCTTGTCCACTTTTGCCTTACCTGATGATACACCAAGTACCCTCCTACCTGTCTCCCTGATCACATTGGCTGTAGTTGTCCAGTCAACTGACAACACCTCCTAACCACCCAGAGTCTGTCTCAACTCCTCCCTGAAGACTACACAACATTCTTCATTTCTCAGCTTCCACCACTTTGTCCTCTGCTCTGCCTTTATCCTCCTCGCCTTCCTCACTACCAGGGTCATTTTACACACTACCATCCTGTGTTGTCTGGCTACACTCTCCCCTACCAACACTTTGCAGTCACTAATCTCTTTCAGATTACAACTTCGACACAAGATGTAGTCTACCTGAGTGCTTCTGCATCCACTCTTATATCTCTCAACTCTCTCAACTCATATTTATTTGTATAGCACTTTAACAAGAATGTCCCAAAGTGCTTCACATAAAAAATAATAATAATAACAGTAATCTAATAAAATAAATACAAGATAATAATAAAAATAAATAAAACAATTTATAAAATAATAAAAGAACAATTAAAATGACAAGCATATCAAGCAATATATAAAATTAACATCTCATGTTGGTTTAAATGCCAGAGAAAACATGTGAGTTTTAAGACTAGCCTTAAACACCCTCAATGATGTGACCTCACGAATGGTTAATGGTAGGTCATTCCATAATTTAGGAGCTGCCACAGAAAATGCCCGATCACCCCTGAGCTTGTATTTGGTCTTGGGTACCATCAGCAAATGTTTATCTGATGATCTGAGAGACCGGGGTGGGGCATAGGGCTGGAGCAGATCAGAGAGGTAGGGAGGGGCAAGGCCATGTACACATTTAAACGTGACCAAGAGAATTTTAAAATTTATTTGGTACTGTACCGGGAGCCAATGAAGAGAAGCCAGAACTGGAGAGATATGTTCTTTTACGCGTGGACGTTAATAGTCGAGCAGCTGAGTTTTGGATCAGCTGAAGCCGATGTAATACTGCCTGAGAAACTCCAAAGTAGAGAGCATTGCAGTAATCAATGCGAGTGGTGATGAAAGCATGGATGGCTATTTCAAACAGCCTAAAGGACAAAACAGGTTTAAGTTTTGCCAATAGGGATAGGGACTAGGGATTACATACATTGATACACAATACAGACATGGGATACAAACTGGACAAGACATACTAAACAGCCTAGAGGACTAAACACAAGGGACTATGCATGCAAGGGATAAACAAACACAAGACAGGCTTGGCTAGGCCTACCACCTGTTCTGCACATTAGCTGCTAAGCTAGCTCATAGCTAATCAGACTAATGGCTAAACAGGCTAGTAGCCTGAGACCCAAGGGAATGAACAGACAGGGTGCACAGCAGACTAGGTATGAAACAGACTAAGAACTCTAAAGGTTAGTGGCTAAAGATGTTAGTACCTAAACAGACAAGTAGACTAGACAGACTAAGATCTAAACATGTTAGTATCACCCTCATTAGTATTTAAACAGACTACTAGCTAAACATGCAATGGGGGTTACTTCCACAAAAGGGTAAACACAAAAGGCTAATTCTCCTAGAGGCTAATCCTGCTAGGAGACACAGAGACAAGGACATCTTAATATAAACAAACTTAACTTAAAGTGCTCCTGAAACCAAAAGGCCAACCATACTGTTAAACTAAAACAGAAAAGAACAAAACAAAACCCACATAACAGAAATTAATGCTCGACCCAGTTTCCCAGAACAAACAGGTATTTATAAAAGTGCTAATGAGCCTCCTCAGTTCAGGTGAGCATCCATGTCACCTGACCGAGGAGGCTTCTGGGAAACTGAGTCTAGGAACCAAAACTACAAAGTAAAAACACTGCCCTCTAGTGGGCAACCCTCACATAATAAAAGAGGAACATAATTAAAATCACATCACACGCATATCAAGCAATATATAAAATCAACATCTCATGTTGGTTTAAATGCCAGAGAAAACATGAGTTTTAAGACTGGACTTAAACACCCTCAATGATGTGGCCTCATGAATGGTCAAAGGTAGGTCATTCCATAATTTGGGAGCCGCCACAGAGAACGCCCGATCACCCCTGAGCTTGCATTTAGTCTTGGGTACCATCAGCAAATGTTTATCTGATGATCTGAGAGACCGGGGTGAGGCATAGGGCTGGAGCAGATCAGAGAGGTAGGGAGGGGCAAGGCCATGTAAACATTTGAACGTGACCAAGAGAATTAAAAAATTTATTCGGTACTGTACCGGGAGCCAATGAAGAGAAGCCAGAACTGGATAGATATGTTCTCTTTTACGCATGCACGTTAATAGTCGAGCAGCTGAGTTTTGGATTAGCTGTAGCCGATGTAATACTGCCTGAGAAACTCCAAAATACAGAGCATTGCAGTAATCAATGCGAGTGGTAATGAAAGCATGGATGGCTATTTCGAACAGCCTAAAGGACAAAACAGGTTTAAGTTTTGCCAATTGCCTTAACTGAAGAAACTGGACCGAACCACAGCACTAATCTGTTTGTAAAATTTAAGGCCATGATCAAAAATAACCCCTAAATTCGACGCTGTAGGTTTAACATACTGCCCCAAATCTCCTAAATCCAGAGGTGGTACTTTACCCCTGGCACCAGGACCGAACACCAAAACCTCTGTCTTTTTATCATTCAAAAAAAAAAATTTGGGCTAACCATGCTTTTATATCATCTAGACATGTTAAGAGCGCCATGACAGAGTAGCCTTCCTTCTGTTTTAACGGGAGATAAATTTGACTGTCATCTGCATAGCAGTGAAAGGAGATGCCATGATTTCTCAGGATACAGCCGAGCGGCAGCAAATACAATGAGAAAAGAAGGGGTCCAAGGATAGACCCCTGTGGAACCCCATATGTAAGAGGAGCCGATGATGACTCAAGATCTCCAAGGCTAACAGAAAAAGTTCTATCAATAAGATAGGACCTAAACCAGTCTAGAGCTGTCCCCCTAATTCTAAGCGTGTTCAGTGATTTAAAAGTTTCTTTTGCTTTATCGGGTGTGCTGCTGATGCAAGCAAGTGTACTCAGGCAACGGAGAACAGAAGTCTGTTCAGTGTTCTAAGCGTGACAGAAGAATGTCATGGTCTATTGTGTTTAAAGGCAGCTGTTAAATCAAGCAGCAGAAGAATCACAGAGTCACCAGAATCAGTAATACGATAAATGTCGTTTAAGTCGTTTGATCATACAACAACAGAGAGTTAACTTTTTGAGTGACAAGTGACAAAAACAATAATAATCCAAAAACAAAGTCAGCAGAAAATGGCAAGCCACACACACCGGCGCCATCTTGGAACCTATCGCAACCAATCGCACTCTCCTCGCACTCTCCTATGTCACCCTATGTTCCTGCTTCTTCTGGAAGAAAGTATTTACTACTGACATTTCCATCCTCTTTGCAAAGTCCCCCACCATCTGTCCTTCTACAGTACTGTCCTGAAGACCAAACCTGCCCATCACATTTTCATCACCTCTGTTCCCTTCCCCAACATGTCCATTGAAGTCTGCACCAATCACCACTCTCTCACCTCTGGGGATGCTCTGCATCACTTCATCTAACTTACTCCAGAATGTCTCCTTCTCTTCTAACTCACATCCTACCTGTGGGGCATAACCACTAACAACATTTCACATCACACCATCAATTTCCAGCTTCAGACTCATCACCCTATCTCATACTCTTTTCACCTCCAAAACATTCCTTACAAACTCCTCTTTCAGAATAACTCCTACTCCATTTCTTTTCCTATCCACACCATGGTAAAACAACTTAAACCCTTCTCCTAGCTTCCAGCCTTCCTACTTTTCCACCTGGTCTCCTGGACACACATTATAACCACCTTCTGTCTCTATGTCATGACCCCAGAAGGTCAATTCCCAGTACTCAAAGATTGATTTAGATGAAGGTGATACAGTAGGTACAGTAGGTACTCAATGATTACTTTATACAACAAACATGAAAAATCTGAACCAGAGCTATTGATATTTACTGTAATAATGAGTCAAAAAAAGTGAAAAAAAACCAACAACAACAACATTGGTTAAATGTTATTTAGACAGACGACAGACAAATGTTCCACTAGCTGACAATTTTATTCGTACAAAGAATAAACTGTTATATATCGTATCTCTGTATCTGTTTATTGTTATTTAAATTCTGGGATATTTCGGGTACTTTAAACCAGTGTTTTTCAACCACTGTGCCGCGGTACACTAGTGTGCCATGAGAGATCGTCAGGTGTGCCGTGGGAAATTATTAAATTTCACCGAATTCGTCTAAAACATTTTTTGAAAACTATTTTTTGTAATAAGTCTGCGAATAATATGCCATCGTCGAGTGTCTGCACTGTCTACACTGGCAGAGTAATCATGTCATACTCTTCCATATCAGTAGGTGGCAACAGATAGCTAATTGCCTTGTATTTTGAGATGATAATTAGTGATGCCTGGATGTGACAGGTAGCAGTGACAGTGGCATTGCGGCTAGTGAGAATACTGTGACAGTGATGGAGAAGTTTTACAAAAGGAAAAATGTAAACTCTGAACTGGGCCCTGGACAAAATTCGGACCGAGATGAAGGCACTAGTAGGAATGGAGGTCAAAAGAAAGCAAAGACGGTGTGTGTCTTTCTTCAATTCCTGCCAGGATATCAGCTCTCAGTCTCCTATTCAAGACACTTTGATAAGAATTATTGTGTATTGTTAATTGCACTTTTTATTTGAAAGAAGAAGAAATATGAAAGATCATAAAATACTTTTTCTTTGTGTTTATTTGATTCCTGTTCAGGACACTTCGATAAGAATGGCTGTATATTGTTAATATAGGCTACAAAGTTTTTTTTTTTTTTTATAGTTTCAATTGTTGGTGTGCCTTGTGATTTTTTTCAGTTAAAATGTACTTTTACAGTTAAAAACAGTGTAAAAACACTGCTATAAACACATTGTTGTGTTGCTCATGTTGGGTCATATGAGATGTAGTGGGTCATTTACAAATGAACACCTGTTTGGTTATTTTGACCCAACAACTGATTTATTCATTATTCTCTCATTTGTCCAAATGGCAGGCTGCAAAATGTTCAAAATATTAATGATATTGTGTGACAGGTGTAGTTTTATTGTTTAGAGTTGTTTAGGCAAGAATGCCTGTGTATACAGCTCAAAACCTCCTTTGGTTATTCATGATAGTGTTTATTTAGAAAAAAATGCCCCAACGATTTCGGAGATTTGAGCTTCAGGAAATATCCCGGCGCTCTGCGCATAACACCGGGCCATCGCAACCTCATGTTGGAAAGAATTTATAAACGTTTTCTAAACGTGGGCTATTGTTTTTTACTTAACAATAGGTTTGGGCTCGGGATTTTGATTTGCCATCATGGTCATCCTCTTTAATTTCCTACGTAGTCTAATCAGTGTTCAACCTCACGCATAAAGTTTTCCAGGCAGAAGTAGACTAATGATTATGAATCATGAGACTGACTCTGACCATTTTAAAAATTCAGTGATAAATTAGTGATGTCTTTGGTTTCTTTGTAGACAGAGGTAGACAGAAAAAACACACCAATGTTAGTAGACAAGTGAGCATATAGAGTTTATACATGTGTAAATTCAAGTTATGCCTCACATCTCCCTATGTCTGGGAAATTTGCAAAGATGGCAGAAGCAAAAAATTCCTGTGACTTCAGCAGTTCATCTACAAACCAACAATAAAAGCATGAACATGCCTGTTCTAGTCTTAAGTCAGACTCCTGTTAGGAAACAATGCATTATGTAATTAGCTACAAATATAGTGCTCTCCAAAAGGTGCGTACTTATGTCTTAAAGGTATAAGAAATCAAATTATGATGACTGAGCCAAAAGCAAATGTGTATTGCATAGGGCAGATAGAAAGTGATATATGTCAGGTAATCAATAAATGGGGCTAGTTCATTGAAGCACAGATTCCTGAAGTACAGTTACCGACTTCAGAGTTTCACTGTACAATGATATATGACCCAACCAAAGATGCTAGCCTAGAAAAGACTCAGATGCAGCACAAGCCAAATGCAAGAGAATCCAGAAAGGCACAATATCCTCTGCAACCTGAGGCAGAAGCAGTCATAAAAAGTACTATTGACAGTCTCATAAAAGCAGCTGTGTTGATAGAAACAGCCAGTTATTGTAATACTCCAATTTGTCTTGTTACCAAATCAGGCAGAGCTAAATGGCGCCTCATTCACGATTTGCGAGCAATCAATGATATAATCAGAAGACTCAGATTCCCTCCCAGAGCCAAATACTTCTCTGTGATTGTGTTCAGCCCTTTTCAGCATTCCAGTGGTAGGAGAAAGTAGATATCTGTTTGCATTTACATTTGCTGGTTAACAATACAGTGGAACCTTCAAGATCAAGCCGTAACTATTACCATCACTACTGCAATCTTGTGGATAAGTGGGTTTATTGTTCACCTATCCACTAGATGGCAGTAGTGATGGTAAGGATTGGCATGTTCAAAAAGAGCAGAGAACAAGCAGCTGAATGCGGGAAGCAGAGAGCACGTGTGTCATTAGTTTTAGACACAATCACTGCTAAAGAATCC
The DNA here is from genome assembly GCA_030522415.1 of Channallabes apus. Lineage (NCBI taxonomy): Eukaryota > Metazoa > Chordata > Actinopteri > Siluriformes > Clariidae > Channallabes > Channallabes apus. The sequence continues at coordinate 715,285 of CM060124.1, forward strand.
TAGCTGCAGTAATTGAGACCAGAGAGAGGAGAGGAGGAAAGGGGGCAGGGGGGCTGCTGTGTAGGACATACACACCTCTGCACGAGCACACACACACACACCTCTGCACGAGCACACACACACACACCTCTGCACGAGCACACACACACACCTCTGTGCGAGCACACACACACCTCTGTGCGAGCAAACACACACACCTCTGTGCGAGCACACACACACACCTCTGTGCGAGCACACACACACACACCTCTGTGTGAGCACACACACACACACACCTCTGTGCGAGCGCACACACCTCCTCGCGGACACATACAGACACAAAATAAAAGATGCTTTAGAGAAAAACTATTGGCTCAATTGTGATCACGTTACTCTTGGAGTCAAAACAAGAAGTGCATGTGTGCTACATGATACTCAATGCTACTTGGTACTCGTTATTCAAGACTTGCTCGTTTCCCAAGACAAAATGTATTAAAAATTTTTTTACTTGTCTTGTGGAACATTCGCAAACCAGGTAGCTCGCAATCTGAGGTTCGACTGCACGTGTAATAAAATGCCACAAGGGTTTAAACATTCACCACATATTTTTAGTCAGGTTCTTATGGCTAATTTAGGAAGCCATAGAAGACCAAGAAGCTTCTATGCATCCAAGAAGATAGTATTGCTGTCTCCTCCTTGTCATTGTTCTGTATCAGACCAACCACCACTGTGTCATCTGCAAATTTCACAAAGGGGTCAGAGCTGTGTCGAGCATACTGTAACAGTCATGCGTGTAGAGAGAGAAGAGTAAGGTACTCAGAACACAACCTTGATCTGATCCAATGTTCAGTGTGATGCTCTCTGAGAACCTCTGACTGATCATTACCACCTGTGGTCTTTCAGGAAGATCACAATCAAAGAGCACAGCGTGTGACCAAGTCCCAGATCACCGAGCTTCATGATGAGTTGTAAAGGGACTGCAGTGTTAAAATCTGAGCTGTAGTCGATGAAAAGAAGCCTTAAATGATTCCCTTTCCCAATATACAGATGTGAGAGTGTAGTATGAAGGACATGTGAGATGGCATCATCCGTGCAAGGGACATATTAAAGATGGAAGAGAACAACGCAGTCCTGTATGTTGTCATATCACCCGTGATGAGTCTGGTGTTGTTGTCAGCACCTTGCATACTGATCTATCCACCCAAGGTTTCTGATTAGGAAAAACTTTAACAGAAACCATGGGTACAATGTCATAAGTTAGTTTACCGATAAAGTCCGTCACAACTTCCGTAAACATGCTGACGTCATCAGGGCTGACCCGGAACATGTCCCAGTCAACATCAGTGAGTGCTGACTGCAGTGTAGCTTCTGATTGGTCAGTCCAGTGTCTGACTTTTCTGATGACATGCTCTTCCTGTATAATTCTCAGTTTATATTCTGGTATGAGAAAGATGGATGCATGGTCTGATTTACCCAAAGCCGGTAAGGAGACGGTTTTATAACTGTTCCTGAATGGGGTGTAACAATGATCCAAAGTATTGTTGCCTCTATTTGGAAACTTCACATGTTGATGAAAGCTTTGCAACACTTTATTCAGGCTCACGTCATTAAAATCCCCAACCACAATGAGGGCTGCGTCCGAGTGAACCGCAGAGTGTTTAGTGATAATGTTGTGAAGTGTTGTTAAAGCTGTCTCAGTATTTACTTGTGGGGGAAAATAAACTGGAACAGTAATTACTGATGAAAACTCCTGAGGCAGACAGAGGAGCCCGCAAACAATAAAGATGTGCTCGAGGTCAGGAGAACAGGAAAGAAACAAGTTTCTGGGGTTTCACTATTTGTTCTTGGTCATGAAGCACACTCCTCCACCTTTAGATTTACCAGAGTTCTCTGTTCTGTTGAAAAACAGAGAAAGGACCAGACAGTGAAACGGCATCATCGAGTACTTTGTGAGAAAGCCATGTCTCTGTGAAACAAAGGATGTTACAGTCTTGGATGTCCCTCTGAAAACAAACTCAAGCTCGGATGTCGTACAACTTGTCATTCCAAATCCAAAAATTTAACATTTGCAAGCAGGATGCTGAGCAGTGGGGGATTACGTGCCCTTGCCCGTAGTCTGTTCCGAACCCCGGCTCTCTTTCTTTTGTGTTTCTTTCTTCTTCATTTGTGTGGCGGCTTGTTGCCTTCACTCTGGTCCAGGTTCTATCGGACCTCCCTCGGCCAGGCAGAGGTATCCATGTATGGTAAAATGTAAGTAACACTATTTCCTAGTTTTAATAGTGTTGTTGAGTCATAGGTTGTGATAGCACATGACGGAAGAGATAAAGATCATAAAATAAAGACATAAAAAAACTAATAAAAAGACAGTCGTGGCGGAGCTGTCGCAACGGTGTCTAGACAGTGGAATGAAAGTGCTCACAGCTGCATGCCAATTAGCAAAGGGGCAGACAGAAAATATATGTATGTACTCCGCCTATGCAAATGGTAAAAAACAATCCAATCTTAACCGAGTCGCTGCGTCACTATAGGACAGAACACGCACCGGGTTGTAATGCAAATAAATGTTTAACCATTTAACCCAGAATTCTGGGTTATTTATTTGACCTAACCAGTGGCTAAAAAATTAACACTCTTGCTGGGTTGACACATTCCATTTGATTTAGTAGATAGAACCATTTTGTTTTCAAAAAAGTTCCAAAATGTACACAACTTCACATAATGTAAATACATTGTCACGGAATAAGAATGTGAATAACTCAATTTTGACAAAATTGTCAAGCCAGAACCATATAATCCCAAGGCGACAGTTTGTTAAATATAAAGTAAATGTAGCCAAGAGGCCCCAGTAAATCTGTAAATTGATCGTCTGTCTAAACAACATTTAACCAAAGTTTTTTTTAACGCATTATTGTACAGTAAATGTAAATGTCAATAGCTCTGGTTCTAATTTTTCATGTTTGTTGTATAAAATACATGGATGTGGAAATGACCATTACTTTAATTTAGTTTTTCATGACTTAAGCTCTAATTATAATTAAAAACTGTTGTGAATAAAAATGTCATGCATCTAACCCCACATGAAATGCCTACGAGTCACCCCATGCCTGTGCCATACTGTAGAGGAGCCATACTGCTGGAGCAATTGCAAATGGAACTTATATTTAATTTGAGGAAAATAACTGCCATACATAAGGCAAACTATGTGCAAGAAAAAAGCAAGGAGGCCAATGAGGAGGGAAACACTTCATGCCCAATTGTTTCGGGAGACTAGATATACAGATGGTACTAAAGCTGTATTCTGGTTTTAGCATTTGGGTTTGTGCGTTTGCTGGCTTTTACTGCTGAGTGGCGCTATATAACTACAGACTGATGCCTCGGTCATCAGTTCATTCTCTCAAGGGTTAATGAGCCGCAGCTCCTTTAGAGCTGCACATAGTAGCGGATAAAATCAAGTGAAACACTGTAGTTAAACAAATTCATAATCACAAGTATTAAAATTACAGTACAAATGTAGAATTTAAGTTAAATTAAATCTTATTAGGATCGAATTTAAGCAAAGTAAACGTTAGCACAGGAGCATTTAGATTTTATCATGTGTAATTAGAAAAGCTACAGATGTATGCTGTCATTTTTATATTTTGTATTCTTTAAATTTGTAGTAGATTTATTAACTGAAATAAACGAAACTAAATGACCATAAAAATTCAAACACTGTCAGGACGTGCTACTGCGTCAGCAGATGTCGATGTGTTTTTGCGTTATTATAAGAATTAAATGCAGTAGGCTGTTATGATCATCATAATGTTCTTTAATAAATAATGAAAACTTAGAATTTAAGAAAAGTAAATGTTAATACAGTGAGCCTTTATATTTTATCATGTGTAACACTCTCGTAGCCAGAAAACTCTGACTGTGCGCATCAGAAAAAGTGGGTGAGCCACAGGTGTTGTCAGATTAATGGACAAAAACTATATAAGCTACATAGCCTTTATAAGACTCTACTTTTATTTAAGTGCACACACAATGACGACAAAACATTATGATTTTGTAAAATAGTGAAAGTAACCAGGGATGCAGTGCTATTCTGTATCGGTTTCTGTGAACTTGAGCGCGTCAGAAAATAAACCGAAACTCCGTGTATACTCACCTCACAGATGTGAAAAATATATACTTACAGAAAACTTACAGGATCCAAGATGGCGGCGCGGCAGTAGCACCAACATGGTGCTGCATTGTTTACATTTTGTGTGTAGCGCGTTTATTTTTACTCTGTGTATGGATATCGTCGCGACTAGTGTCCATACATACAACCAACAGACACTTTTGTACCTAAATAACCCGGTTAATAACGTCCATGATGAGCTGCGGGAAACGCTACGCGGACTCGGCTTCCTGCGCGAACCAGGCCTCGAAGCCTCAGCGTTGCCTGATGCCGGCGGCCGGAGGAGGGGACATCGGAAGTGGTGCGCGAGGAAGTGGAAGCGCGGCAAGTGGGCGGGAGTCTGTGCTAGGCTAAAAACAAACCCTAGCCGGCCAGCTCTTCCGTCCATCATCTTATCCAACGTCTGCACCCTGGACAATAAACTGGACTACATCCGTCTCCAGCAGGCTACACAGCGTGAGGTTAGAGACTGCTGTGTCTTTGTTTTCATGGAGACATGGCTCAGCGACAGAGTACCGGACGCCGCTATTCAGCTAGACGGGCTAGACTCGTTTCGCACCAACAGAAATGCAGCTCTGTGCGGTAAGCGGCTTGTGTGTTTATATCAACGCAAAATGGTGCAAGAACTCTGTGCTAGTTTCTAGTTATTGCTCATCGCTGGTGGAGTTTGTGACTGTTAGATGCAGACCTTTTTATTTACTTCTGGTTGGAGGTCTCGTCGCATGGATGCCCGGTGTGTCTCTTTAGGATGCGTCTGGTGTCTGGGGATGATTCTATCTACTTAGAAGATGGTTCTGGCCTCGACTGGTGTTGTCAGCTGTTTCTCTGAGGACTTGACAATTCGATAGTTCAGGACTGGAACTTTCTACAAGTCTATCTGAGTCTCCAATAACTACTGGACTCCATTTTACATCAACTATTATAACATCAATTAACATCAACTATTATAGCTGAACCTAACACTTAACACTGTATAAATGCAGATCATTTCCTGCTATCTGTTTCACCCAGATGAGGATCGGTTCCCTGTTGAGTCTGGTTCCTCTCAAGGTTTCTTCCTATTACCATCTCGGGGAGTTTTTCCTTGCCACTGTCGCCCTCAGGCTTGCTCACCAGGGACTATCTGAACATTTTGATTCATACACATTCACATTCCACGCAAACTTAAATAGTTCTTTTGATTGTGTAAAGCTGTTTTGAGACAATGTCAATTGTTAAAAGCGCTATACAAATAAAACTGAATTGAAATAAACTGAAAAATTTACCACGGGAATTCACCACAGTTTTCATTATCGGAGTGTACATTCCACCTAGCGCTAATGCTAAGGAAGCGCTATGGGAACTGTATACAAAGATCAGTGAACTGCAAAATACACACCCGGATGGATTGTTTATTGTTGCTGGAGATTTCAACCATGCAAATCTCAAGTCAGTGCTTCCTAGATTCCATCAGTATGTGGACTTTGCTACGAGAGGGGAAAACACGCTGGATCTTGTTTACACAAACATTCCCAGCGTATATCGGGCAGAGCCCCGCCCCCACCCCACCTACTCAGACCACATCTCTGTTATGCTAATTCCAGCATACAGACCACTCGTCAGGCATTCAAAACCGGTTCTGAAGCAGGTGAAAACCTGGCCAGCAGGAGCCATCTCTGCTCTTCAGGACTGTTTTGAGAGCACTGACTGGAACATGTTTAGGGAGGCTGCAACTTACGGCGACTTCACTGACTTGGAGGAGTACACATCATCACTGACCAGCTACATCAACAAGTGCACCGATGACGTCACTGTCTCCATTGACAGTGCACTTCTGAGGACCCGTGAGCAAGAGCAAGGGCCAAACTTTCTCGGGCCATCAGAGACGTGAAGCGCGCACATGCCCAGAGAATTCACAACCACTTCAAGGACAGCGGCGACACACGGCGCATGTGGCAGGGCTTACAAGCCATCACAAACTACAGGACGACATCACCTGCCTGTGACGGCTCCCTCCCAGATGCGCTGAACAACTTCTACACTCGGTTCGACAGGAAGTCCACCCCTCCTCTGAACGACCAGGTGCTGTGTCTCACTACAGCTGATGTGAGGAAAACTCTACGCAGTCAACCCATGTAAAGCTGCTGGTCCAGACAACATCCCAGGCAGAGTGCTCAGAGAATGTGCGGAACAGCTGGCAAATGTCCTCACCGACATCTTCAACATTTCTCTGAGCAGCGCCGCCGTTCCCACGTGCTTCAAGGCCACCACCATCATCCCCGTGCCCAAGAAGTCTACTGTGACCTGTCTCAATGACTACCGTCCCATTGCACTTACACCCACCATCATGAAGTGCTTCGAGCGGCTAGTCATGAGACACATCAAAACCCTGCTACCCCCCTCACTGGACCCACTGCTATTTGCGTACCATCCTAACCGCTCAACGGACGACGCCATCTCCACTACACTCCATCTTGCCCTCACACACTTGGACAAGAAGGACACATATGTTCGAATGCTGTACATAGATTTCAGCTCAGCATTCAACACTATCATCCCCCAACAACTGATCGAGAAGCTGAACCTGTTGGGCCTGAACACTTCCCTCTGCAACTGGATCCTAGACTTTCTGACCGAAAGGCCTCAGTCAGTACAGATCGGGAACTGTACCTCCAGCACCACCACACTGATCACTGGGGTCCCACAAGGCTGTGTGCTCAGTCCCCTGCTGTTCACACTGCTGACTCACGACTGTGTAGCAACACACAGCTCGAATCACATCATTAAGTTTGCTGATGACACAACCGTGGTGGGTCTCATTAGCAAGAACGACGAGTCAGCGTACAGAGAGGAAGTGCAGAGGCTAACGGACTGGTGTAAAGACAACAACCTGTCTCTGAATGTTGACAAGACAAAGGAGATGGTTGTTGACTTTAGGAGGACACGAGGCAACCACTCTCCGCTGAGCATCGACGGCTCCTCTGTGGAGATCGTTGAAAGCAGCAAATTCCTGGGCATCCACCTGGAGAAGGACCTCAGCTGATCCCTCAACACCAGCTCCCTGCACAAGAAAGACCAACAGCATCTCTTCTTTCTGAAAAGACTGAGGAAGGCCCAGCTTCCACCACCAATCCTGACCACCTTCTATAGAGGAACTATCGAGAGCATCCTGAGTGGCTGCATCACTGTCTGGTTTGGGAATTGTGCCATATCGGACCGCAAGACCCTACAGCGGATAGTGAGAACAGTGGGGTCTCTCTCCCGTCTATTCAAGACATCTACACCACACGCTGCATCCGCAAAGCCAATAGCATTGTGGCTGATCGGACACACCCCTCTCACACACACTTCACACTCCTGCCATCTGGAAAAAGGTACAGAAGCATTCGGGCACACACTGTGCAACAGCTTTTTTCCACAAGCGAGCCATCTCCTCAACAAAAAGGGACTGGACTGATACACACACACGTACATTATCACTCAGCTTAACTCAACTACCTCAAAACATTGAGACTGGACTGACTAATCAACACAATGTGCAAACACACTGACCGACACCACCAAACTATCATACACACCAACCTGTAAATGCTCTTTTGCACAATATTCATTACTGGACTACTTTTTTGCACTAACTTCTTAACTTCTCAATTCTTGCTGCTACGTTAAGTTAAGGAATGTTTACTGTTTCTGCACTACCTCAACTCATCATCTCAACACCTTATTATTATATTATGTTGTCGCACTGTCACTTTGTTGCTTTTGTTTGCACATTTGCACATGCACTTTATGTTGTCTGTTGTCTGAAAAAACCCTGTAGCTAGTCTTCCCTAGCTAGTTAGTTTTTAGTTAATTCATGTTGTAATTTATGTTAGGTCTATCTGTCTTGTCTTTGCTAGCCAGCTAACTAGGCCTCTTAGTTAGCTAGTTTATTCATTCATTCATTCATTTTCTAGACTGCTTAATCCTGTGTTCAGGGTCGCAGGGGACCTGGAGACTTCGGGCACTAGGCGGGGTACACCCTGGACAGGGTGACAATCCATCGCAGAGCACACACACATACTCCCAATCACACACTACGGGCAATTTAGGAATTAGCTAGTTTAGTTTTCTGTTATTGTATGTTGTAAATTTATGTTTCATGTAGCACCTTGGTCCTGGAGGAATGTTGTTTCGTTTCACTGTGTACTAACTGTATATGGTTGAAATGACAATAAAGCCTACTTGAACTTGAAAACGAAATGTCTGCTTTTATATAAACTAATGGGCGGAAAAATCAGCTGATGTCATTTGTATTAAACGTGGATTATTGGCGCGTACACTGCTGCGGAGATGACGTGATGACATGATCACCTTCATCACAGCCGAAACCAAAGACATCAATTTATCAATCAATTATTAAAATGGCCAGTCAGTTTCCTTGCTGTTTTCTCTGACGCATTCATAATCATTAGTCTACTTCTGCCGGTGTGGTGTTTCTTAACTCCACCCCCATTAAAACGGCGTATTCAGTGGCTCGCCCGCAACATTCACTAAAAGGGCTTATTCACAACCACATTAACATTCACTAAAAGGGCTTATTCACAACCACATTTCAAGATTCAAGATTCAAGATTCTTTATTTGTCACATGCATAGTTATACAAGTACAACACGCAGTGAAATGTATCCTGAACCGCTCCTACTTTGTGCAAATAACAAGAAACAAAAGAAATAATCTATAAATAGAAATAGAAATTTAAAAAAAAAAAAAAAAAAGGTGCAAATGTAAACATAATAATAAAATGTGTATCTGAGCAGGATAAAGATGTTAGTGCAAGTGATGCTTACAGTCCAGACTAAAGTGCAGTGTGCAGTGTGGAATGTCAGCACAGCAGTGTGTGGGTGAACTGTTACCAGTCTTATGAACGGGAGAGTGGCCCATCATGGTTGAGGAGTCTAATCGCCTGTGGATAAAAACTCCTCCTGAGTCTCTCCGTTTTGGCCATAATGACCCGGAACCTTCTGCCTGAATGCAGAAGTTTGAACAGTCCGTTATTGGGGTGCGACAAGTCCTTAATGATACGAGCTGCCCTGGTTTTACATCTCCTGGTGTAGATGTCCTGCATGGAGGGGAGAGTTAACCTGCAGCAGCGTTCAGCTGCCCGGATCACTCTCTGGAGGGCTTTCCTGTCCTGTACACAGCTATTCCCAAACCAGGATGAAATGTTCTGTGTTAGGATGCTCTCAACAGCACCCGAGTAGAAAGCCTTAAGGACAGCAGGGGAAACCCCAAACTTCCTCAACTGCCTCAGGTGGTACAGACGCTGCTTTGCCCTTTTCGTCTGAGCACAGATATGCTCAGTCCAAGTCAGATCCTCGGAGATGTGGACGCCCAAGTACTTGAAGCTGCTCACTCTCTCCACTGGAGCTCCATTGATGATGAGGGGTTTGTGGTCCAGTTGTCCCCTTCTGAAGTCCACCACCAGCTCCTTCGTCTTACTGACGTTCAGTCGGAGGCAGTTTTCTTCACACCATAGTGCCAGGTTCTCCACTTCATCTATGTAGGCCGACTCATCGTTGTTGGAGATGAAGCCCAGCACCACCGTATCGTCAGCAAACTTAACGATGGTGTTGGAGTCGAACATGGCCACACAGTCTGAAGTGTAGAGAGAGTATAGCAGTGGAGAGAGAACACATCCCTGTGGAGCACCTGTGTTGATGGTGATGCTGCTGGAGAAGCACTTGCCCACTCTCACCGCTTGAGATCTGTCCGAGAGGAAGTCCAACACCCAGGCACACAAGCGTTTGTTAAGTCCTAGATCTCTCAGCTTTGTGAACAGTCTGTTAGGCACTATTGTGTTGAAAGCAGAGCTGTAATCTATAAAAAGCAATCTCACATAGTTACCTTGCATCTTGTCCACGTGGCTGAGAGTGGTGTGCAGAACATGGGAGATGGCATCCTCTGTGGATCTGTTGGGGCGGTAGGCGAACTGAAGTGGATCTATGGAGCTGGGGATGGAGGAGGAGATGATGTTTTTTAGCAGACCCTCAAATACCTTCATGACCATCGATGTCAGTGCAACAGGCCGGTAGTCATTCAGGCATGAGGGTTTGTTGGTCTTGGGCACGGGGACAATGGTGGATCTCTTGAAACACGCCGGGACCACAGACTTCGCCAGGGACTCATTAAAGATACAGGTGAACACACCTGACAGCTGGTCAGCGCAGCAGCGCAGCAGGCGCCCAGAGATGCCATCTGGACCCGCCGCTTTCCTGGTGTTCACCCTCCTCAGCGCCGTGCGCACGTCGTGCTCTGCGATGCTGATGACGCAATCCTCGCTGATGACGTCATCACTCTCAGTCAGCAGGCTGCTAGCATTAGCCGCCTGGCTAACCTCGAACCGGGCGAAGAATGCGTTCAGCTCGTTGGCGAATGCAGAGTCGGCGACGATCGTCGTGGTGTCTTTGGCAACCTTGTAGTCCGTGATTGTGCGTAATCCGTGCCACATGCGGCGTGTGTCACCCTGATGGAAGTGTGATTCAGTTCGCTGTCGGAACCGCCCCTTTGCTTCCCTCACCGCTCGCCTGACGCTATAAGAAGCCGCTTTGTATGCGCTCATATCGCCGCTAATGAGTGCGGCATTATAAGCAGCGGTCCGGGCATTCACAGCATCGCGGATCGATCGGTCTACCCAAGGCTTCTGGTTCGGAAACGATTTGAACCTCACTGTTGGGACAACTTCATTTACGAGCGTGCTAACGAAGCTAACTGCTACATCCGCAAACTCGTTGATGTCTACTGCGCAGGCTCGGAACATGTCCCAATCTACGTCATCGAGCGCGTCCTGTAGCGTAGCTTCTGATTGGACAGACCAGCGTTGCACCTCCCTCATGACCGGAGCTTCACGACGAAAGCTTTGTTGATATTCCGGTATGAGGAAAATGGCGTTGTGGTCTGATTTCCCGAATGCTGGATGTGAAACAGCTTTGTAGCCCCGCTTGTATGGTGTGTAACAGTGGTCCAGAATGTTGAGTCCCCTTGTCGGACATGTAACATGTTGGTGAAAGTTTGGCATAACCTGTCTGAGGTTCGCTTTATTAAAGTCACCTGCTACAATGTGCGCTGCGTCCGGGTGTTTGTTGTGGAACTCACTCAGCACATCATGTAGTTCAGACAGAGCAGTGCCTGTGTCCGCGTGGGGTGGGATGTACACCGCCGTGGCAATGACCGAGGTGAACTCGCGAGGCAGGTAGAAAGGACGACATTTAACACTCAGATATTCCAAATGAGGCGAGCAGCTACTGGAGAGAATGGAAACACTCCTGGCATCGCACCACTTCTTGTTGACCATGAAGCACACACCTCCACCTTTAGCTTTGTTAGACTCTGCCGTCCTGTCCATGCGGAACACAGAGAATGAGTCCGATGGGGTTACGACTCGGTCCGGCACAATGGGGGTCAGCCATGTTTCTGTAAAGCACAGAAGATTACAATCCCTGATATCTCGCTGGAAAGTAACTCTGGCTCTGAGGTCATCAAGCTTATTCTCCAGTGACTGTACATTAGCCAGCAGGATACTCGGCAGCGGGGTGCGATGAGCTTGTTCTCTCATTCTGTTACGGACGCCGCCGCGTTTCCCTCGACGCTTCTTTGTTCTTCGCCGTGGGTTAGCGTCCCGTCCATTGTTGTTGTCGTCTGAGCAGCGTAGTATCTCAGAGGGCCACGACGGGTCAGGCTTAAAGGTGGTATAAGTAAGCGCCGAAATCTGAATTCCTATATCCAGTAGTGTTCTACTGTCATAGGTCACTAAACCTGAAGTACTCATAGCGAATGAAAGTAAAATAAATAAAGAAAGAATTTCAGCCATTCACACACATGCATTGTGCTATGTTGTTTGTAGACTCTTTGATCAAAATGCTCCTGATATGAGCCGACACGAGCAGCTTTGTTTCAGTCATAATAGAGGGGCAACATATACAGGTCCTTCTCAAAAAATTAGCATATTGTGATAAAGTTCATTATTTTCTGTAATGTACTGATAAACATTAGACTTTCATATATTTTAGATTCATTACACACAAACTGAAGTAGTTCAAGCCTTTTATTGTTTTAATATTGATTCCTATCTAAAAAAATTTGCATATCATGAAAAGGTTCTCTAAATGAGCTATTAACCTAATCATCTGAATAAACTAATTAACTCTAAACATCTGCAAAAGATTCCTGAGGCTTTTAAAAACTCCCAGCCTGGTTCATTACTCAAAACCGCAATCATGGGTAAGACTGCCGACCTGACTGCTGTCCAGAAGGGCATCATTGACACCCTCAAGCAAGAGGGTAAGACACAAAGAAATTTCTGAACGAATAGGCTGTTCCCAGAGTGCTGTATCAAGGCACCGCAGTGGGAAGTCTGTGGGAAGGAAAAAGTGTGGCAGAAAACGCTGCACAACGAGAAGAGGTGACCGGGCCCTGAGGAAGATTGTGGAGAAGGACCGATTCCAGACCTTGGGGGACCTGCGGAAGCAATGGACTGAGTCTGGAGTAGAAACATCCAGAGCCACCGTGTACGGGCGTGTGCAGGAAATGGGCTACAGGTTGCAAATTTTGCATGTCATTCTGAAATCAAGGTGCCAGAGTCTGGAGGAAGACTGGGGAGAGGGAAATGCCAAAATGCCTGAAGTCCAGTGTCAAGTACCCACAGTCAGTCATGGTCTGGGATGCCATGTCAGCTGCTGGTGTTGGTCCACTGTGTTTTATCAAGGGCAGGGTCAATGCAGCTAGCTATCAGGAGATTTTGGAGCACTTCATGCTTCCGTCTGCTGAAAAGCTTTATGGAGATGAAGATTAAATTTTTCAGCACGACCTGGCACCTGCTCACAGTGCCAAAACCACTGGTAAATGGTTTACTGACCATGGTATTACTGTGCTCAATTGGCCTGCCAACTCTCCTGACCTGAACCCCATAGAGAATCTCTGGGATATTGTGAAGAGAAAGTTGAGAGACACAAGACACAAGAATCTTCAAAAGGATTCCCGACCAAGTATTGAGTGCATAACTGAACATAATTATTTGAAGGTTGACTTTTTTAGTATTAAAAACACTTCTTTTATTGGTCGGATGATATATGCTAATTTTTTGAGATAGGGATTTTGGGTTTTCATGAGCTGTATGCCACAATCATCAATATTAAAACAATAAAAGGCTTGAACTACTTCAGTTTGTGTTTAATGAATCTAAAATATATGAAAGTCTAATGTTTATCAGTACTTTATAGAAAATAATGAACTTTATCACAATATGCTAATTTTTTGAGAAGGACCTGTACTTGCTGATTACATTTAAGGAAATACATAGAATACATAGAAGTTTGTGATGTTGTGTGTTTCTATTTGTATAATGTGGCTAAACTAATGCAATTCATTATGGCTTTTCTCCTTTCACGGAGACAGAAATGCAGCTCATGTCACACTAGCAGTTGATTTGCACAACCTTCTTCAGTATGAGGGGCTCATGGTAAATTCATGCCATTCAGCTGGGAGAGGCTTTTAAGTGGATATTGTATATAGTTTTAGTTAACATTTTGAAGAGAGGTTGTAGTTTGGAATGTTTTAATGCTTTCTGAATTTAAATGTAAAAAGGGATGTTGTATAATGTTACTGGTGAGGTCTTGCTTTTTTATTTGAAACAATCTAAACACAGTGACTGACATCTCATCATCCTGTACTGTGGAGCAAGAGGAAGATGAGAAGCATTTAGATGGAAGCCCTAATTCTGAGGAAACATTATTTGATTTGGTGCCATCATTGATGGTATTAAATTTACTTTAAATACTTTTTAGATTTGCTAAATTATTTTAGGTTTATAAGACTTTTAACAGCTTGATTTCTAACAACAAATCAAGTAGTACGTGGTATATTACTTGATTTATTAGCACTTCACTTGATTTAAACATTATTAAATGCGCAATTCTCACTAAAATAACTGGTTTCTTGTGCACTTATATAAAATAAAACCCAATAAATCATTTAAATGTTTGTTTTTGTTTTTTTACATTGGGTAAAACTTTTTACAACAATCTTGTTGTAAGTCCTTAAATGTCTGCAGACTCAGGTTTGTGTATGTTCCCCTTTGTCCTCATTTGTGACATGTGGGTTGTATCAAAACTCCTGCATGATAGTGTTTATCTATGGCTCTCAAATAACACAAAGCACTGTTTATTCATTCATTACCCCTCTGGAAAGTTGTGTCCCCAAAAGTAGTAAATATGTCATATGTCCCCATGTTCCTTCAATGTGTGTGTGTGTGTGTGTGTGTGTGTGTGTGTGTGTGTGTGTGTGTGTGTGTGTGTGTAAAGCGCAGAAGCTTAGTTACTTTTGGAAAAAGGAGACAGCGGGATCAATAATAAATAACTGATCCAGATGACTTTCTAGAATACAAAATCTATACAATAAGTGTGTGTGTGTGTGTGTGTGTGTGTGTGTATGTGTGTGTGTGTGTGTGTGTGTGTGTGTTTTCTGAGTGAAGTGAAGGCAGATCATTGACTTTATAGAGATCCCTCACAGCACAGGTCTGGATGTTCTATCTCCTTTACCTGAAGTTATAAAAATGTACCCTAACCCACATACACACACATACACACACAGCAGAGTTAATCCAGGTTTATTAATTACATCACATCTCATTAACACCTGAGATCAGGAACACGGGCGGAGGAGGGGGAAACGGGGGAACTGGAAACTTCAGAGGAACAACACAGGCATAGACATCTGGTTGTGATGCTCCTTCCCAAGACGCATGATCCACTAACAGAGCCCCTAAATACACACAAACACATTGTATACATTAAAGACATTATTCACACAGATTATGCAGAGAAAAGCACAATTCCAGCATGAGCACGCACACATATACCCATGCACCGTGATCCGAAGTTGACCCTTACGTTCAGTTAGAACAAAAACCTGCAAATTGTGGATCACAGCACCCCCTACTGACAACTGGACGTAAGGCTTATTAACCAAACCAGATTGTGAAGGAATTTCTGATATGTTTAACTGTTGCTCTTCAGGAAGTATGGCATAATTCTAGATCACTCTCCACAGTGTTGCTATGGTGATTATCAATTAGTACATCACTTAACATGGAACAGTTTAAAGTGACAATATGATTTTCAGACACAGATCAGATTTTTTAGTGCTGTCTGAACGCAGAACTCTGTTTTTCAGATCAGATCTGAGTCACTTTTGAATACGGTCCTAGAACAGATACGTCTCCCATATGTGGTCATGTGACCGGAATGAGAATGGGTAGAACTGCAATCATCTCTTACCTGTCTTATTCAATATCAAACAGAAGAATTATAGTGTGTGTGTGTGTGTTACCCATGTAAATGCGTGCAATGCTGTATGCTAAGTCCCGTGCCGCGAGCTGAAGGCTCTCCGCCAGACGAGACTCTGCGCTTCGGATGAACCGAGCTAAAGCAGAGAGAGACGAGCTCAGGCTCTGTGCTGCAGGCTGCAGGGCGGGACCAGCACCACGTAACCGCTCCTACACACACACACACACACACACGTGCGCGCGCACACACACACAAACACTTGTTTCCTAGCAATGATAGATTGCATTACACTTCATTAGCGCAACAGTTGAAAATGTTTAAAACTTAAACAGTAAATCATGTCGCAATCGTTTAGCAGCCGAACAAATCTGTCCAATTTACAAACAACATGAAAATAAATAGATAAATAAATTCCTGCAGAAATACACAATGTGTAATCTGTGTATCTTTGTTCTGTTGCTGTAGCGCTAACCAGCTAGCTTCTGTCACATGTAACAATACAGAACGTCTCATATTTGGAAGCTAAACAGCCGAGACGAGACGCTGTTTGTTCTGTATGTTTGAGAATCACAATGAAATCTACAGGTTATGAATATAACAGGTCAGACTGAGACAGGGCGAGAGTGCGCACGCGCGTGTGTGTGTGTGTAGCTGTTCTCTCTTTATGAGTATATTATTATTAAATACATAGTGAAACAGGTGTGTGTAACACTTTAACAGACCTGACAACTCTAACCTCTCTCTACACTTACATTTCGCTAAGTAAAGCTAACCCGCTACCTATATACAGTATAATCAGCTGTTGTTTAGCTAATGAATACCAAGCTTAATATACTTTAAATACTGCCAACATCTGCAGCTAGTGCAAAGATTACAGTGCTGTTGGCACATTAGAGAGAATAAACACTAACACAGGCCAATGCTAACACCCGGGAATATTACAAGCCTGGGAATATTAAGGTATGACTAGCATGAAGACCTTCAGATGCGTGTTTATCTCACCTCCACATCAGAAAAGAAGGCCTGCAGTACAAGACCTGAGGATTTAGAGATCGAGCGCAGGAGATCTAGAGAGAGAACATTAGTGGTGCCTTCCCATATACTCAACACCTACAAACACAAATGTACACAGACAAATAAAACTTTTGCACACCAAACAATGAGAATGTAGGTAGAGACAGATACACACTGTGTGTGTATGTGTGTGTGAGAGAGAGAGAGAGAGAGAGAGAGAGAGAGAGAATAGAGAAAACAGTAAGATCTACCACAGTTACAGAGATGAATGAGTCTGACACAAATTAAGAGACTGTTTAAGCCAAACTGTTTCACTGTCCTGACTACCAAAGTTTTTTAATCTTTGGAGTGAAGACATTTAGGCTGGTCCTTATATATATACATTTTCCCCCCCACTCTAATGGCCTCCAAAGGCCTCTTATATGCTTTTCTCAAAGTTTAAGAGAGATTCTTTGAAAGATAGTAAAAAAAACAAATTGCTACCCAAATACACACACATTTTGCTCTCTATCGCCCCCTTAGCTTCATGCATGCTACTTCATCATTGTTACTACCTGCTGTCCCTAAGTGACCTGACTGCTGGTAAACGTACAGTAACAGGATGAATTTTGTGTATAGGGCTATACTCTCAGCTCAGATTTAGTCAAACACTGCAAAACTGATAGGAAGCCGCTCCATATTGCAGATGGATAGTGATTCAAATCATGAATTAAAAGCTACACAATGCAAAAGAAGAAGAAGAAGAATATTCAATTATTGTCACATGTACTTTTTACAGCACAGCGAAATTTCTTCTTCGCATATCCCAATTAGGAAACTGGGGTCAGAGCGCAGGGTCAGCCAGCTTACAGCGCCCCTGGAGCAGATAGGGTTAAGGGCCTTGCTCAAGGGCTCAACAGTGGCAACTTGCCGATGCTGGGGTTCGAACCCCCGACCTTCCGATCAGTAACCCAGAAACCCACAGCCTTAACCGATTGAGCCACCACTGCCCACCACTGAATGGGATCTTCTTCACTGTCCAAGTCAGTCACCTGCTCTTAAGACAACAGAGCATGCTTTTTGCTTACTGAAGATATGATTAAAGTCAGAAAGACTCACAAACAATCAGCAACTAAAGGCAGCTGCAGGCAAAGCATCTGCCTGGCAAAGCATCTTGAGGGAGGAAACTCAGCATTTGGTCATGTCCATGGGTGTCAAACTTCACACAGTCACTGACTGCAAAGGATTTTAATCCAAGTATTAAATGTAATGTTTATGTTTCTAATTATGTTGTTTGTTCAATTGTTTATGAGCTCCCAAAATGGGTGTGTGAGTTGTTATTAATCTTTCGGCTGCTCCTGTTAAGGGATCGTCACAGTAACCAATTGATCCACACAACAGTTTTCCACAGGTTTTATGCTGGATGCCCTTCCTGACACAACCCTTCTCTTTTATCTAGGCTTGAGACCGGCACTGCATCCAATGCCTGGGGTTTGGGCATTGGCTGGGAATAGAATCCGGGTCTTCTGCATGGTACAGTGGAAGCCACCTCAAATAGCCGTGGCCATGTGAATGACGTACGAATGGCGTGCGGCTGACCTATGGATGGCGTGATCCCTCCTCCCTCTCCTGCCAGAAAGATGTGTCAAGATTTCACAGTAAACACGCCCATTCAAGCCCTATCTATTCATTTACCTGGTGCCACCACTACATGACGCTTTCAAGAAAACGTTAACACAAGCCAGCAATTTAGCTGCGCTGAGTTGCAATCACGTGATTTTACCAACCCTGAACTGATGTAACCAAATTGCACTACAGAGATGAAGATGGCGGCTTAAAGGACTATTCACACTACAGTTTACAGTTTATTTCCCAGTTTAGTTTTTTATTGGCCGTTTTGAAAATCACTGGCAGCACCAGCAGCGGTCAAATGTGACTTTAGATAACTTAATTATCCGTTTACTAAGTCTGGAGTTAACATTACAGCTTACTGTCAGTGTCACAAACTCACAATGTCACTCCTCTTTTCCTCAAAAAGATTCCAAAAACATTGCAAATACTATTAATGTCCCTGTAAGAGCCATATCGTACTTATGAATTTGTTGTTGTGTTTATTTGTTTTTTATTTCAAGTTATTTTACCTTATTCTATTCATTAGTAAAGCATTAAGCATTAAGTTTATTACATAAGCCACAAGCTTTGAATTTGTTAGTTAAGCATCCATTTTGACAATCATAAGTTGGTCTGTGATGTCATTCCACTATGACATGTATTTGTATGACTATCGCTTGATAGAACGTTTCAGTTTAGATGCGGAAGGCTACGGAAACACAAGCTTTTGACCGTAAGCTACCCGTAAGCAGATATATACAACAGAAGTGTTATATACGTAAACTAATCGTAATCCAAGATCTTAGTAAGATACAGCAAATAGGTTGTTGTAACCACAGTGGATTTACTCAAGACGACTGTATGAAGTGTTGATTCTTTGATGCTGACAAAATAAACTACAAGAGGCAAATAGATCATCGGACTTCTGTTGTGTGAGTGAAACTTCAAACTAAAGATACACGTCAAAACTAGTGGAATAATATGTCCGCATCTACAGTCCCTATTACAAAAGCTGCACTACCCAAGGAAAAGTGTTTGTGCTCTCTGAAAATACCTTCAGAATCTGACTGAGTATTGTCTGAATAAATTCGTGATTTATTTATTCTTTGGGTAAGAGTTAATCTGCAGGTTATTTCTATGAATATAATGTGATGCAGTTCATGAGGGACACAAGCTGAAGCTAGATGTACAGGAGCTAGCGAGCTAAACGCTTATATTTTACCCACTTTGGCCATGACTTTACACGGTAGCGCGAGCGCTTAGTTAACAAGCTGGATTAAAAAATCTGAAGTGTTTATCAGTTAAGGAGTGGGGGGAGGGGGGAGGTGTGTGGGGGCTTCAGTACTCGGTAAGTTATAGTTTAGCTTCAGAGATGAACTAATGCTCATATACGAGTGTTATTTAATGTAATTTAATGCAGGCGATAATACAGACAGACAGTGGCTAACGCTAACAAAGTTCCATGGTTAACATTAGCACAGGCAGTTTTAGTCATTGATGAAATCAATATGCGGTTTGGGACGACGATAAACTAGAGCAATGATGGTGGGAATGGGACCATGTAGTTTACAACCAAACATTCGAACGTGCTGAAATCAGGCACAGATAACTGAAAAACCTTCCATTTCTTGTTGTAAACTATCGTAAGACCTCCTCCACGCCCAGAGAGGCATGGTTGACAGATGTAAACAAGCCCGGGAGGAGTACATTCATTCAATTAGGAGACGTTATTTGGCTGTTGTCAAGTTTCAGTCAAGCAAATAAAGTCAAACTTATGGTCAGTAAGGAGATCCTGGATGAGATGTCCCTTGCTCGTAAGTGAGCGGATGTTAAGCAAACCGAAGTTGGCAGCGATGTTGTCATGTTTGCAAGAGGAGTTAGTTTTAGCCAAACTATCCAGGCTGGCTAACACATTGTGATCCACAGACCGACCGGTACCTCGAAGAGGGTGGCAAGTGATGGACCAAAATGATTTAATTCAGTTGGGGTTGTCGAAATGATAATTATGACGGGATCGTAAGAAGAAGACGGGAAGAAGAGCTATGTAAGGATGGAGGAGCAAAACTGCTGGCAGAGTCATAGATTGGTGACCACGGAGCGAAAGGAGATCAGTAGCCGAATATTGGAGAAGGCCCGACACCGGACGGTGAAAGAGCGACAGGCAGGTCCAGACATATTCTGCAGTCCAGAAATAAATCCAGAGGTAAGTCAAGCGGCGGGGTGATGTAAACAAACAGGTAGGCTAAGCTTAGCCCAGACCGAAAAACAACAAACATGGAAGATTTAGTGATGAATTGATAGTAGTGCTTGATAGTAGAGCACTTATGGCGCTTTTCCACTGCATAGTACGTCACGACACGGTTCAGTACAGCTCACTTTGGTTTGGCTCAGTTCGGCTCGGTTTGCGCTTCCACTGCAGTTTAATAACGCTTTAGAGTGGGCGGGATTATTCACGTGTCGTTATAGTTGCGGCGCCTCTACTGCCGTGACATCATTGTAAACGAGCCACAAAGAAACACACAACAATGGAGCATATCGACGGAATGGTGTTCTTCATTCTCAGCATGTGGATGTTTTTAACATCAAGACGAAGGAGTTTGTTTCAAAAGAGGCTGATGGCAGCCAAAGAAAACACAGCAAAAAAAAACAAGAGAGTTTTGGAACTTTTACAACAACACGCAGAGAACGACAACACTTCAGCTCGACGACGTGCAAGGGTAGGCATTTAAAAAAAGCACATCACTAGCTAACTTGTATCACTGTTGCAAAGCATAAAATGAACTTAACTGCCAGTGTAACATTAAAATGCTGATTTTGTATATTACACATCTACCACATTTTGCAAAAAATGCGCCGCAACAGACCATCTGTTTGGACATTTAACCGTGCTTCAGAGTGGTGGGATGTGACTCCAGTGGCTTGAGAACTTTAGAATGTCTGAAGAAACATTCATCCACTTATGCAACAAACTGCGTCCAGCGATGGAGAGACGGGACACAAACTTCCGCGTGTGAGTACCTTTAAAGAAAAGAATAGCCATCGCAATGTGGAAGCTTGCAACCGGTGCTGAGTACAGAAGTGTTGGACATCTTTTTGGTGCAAGCATAACAACTGTGTGTCGGTGTGTTCAGGAGTTCTGTGCAGCAGCAGAAACCCTGTTGGTACCAGAGCTAATTCGTTATCCAGATCAGGAAAAGTTTAAAGAAATGGCTGCCTACATTGAGAACAGGTGGGGGCTCCCACACTGTATTGATGCTATTGATGGATCACACATCCCCATGATAGCACCAGAGGAATATCACTGTGACTATTTCAACCGTAAAGGCTGGCACTCTATCATCCTTCAAGGTGTTGTGGATGGAAAGGGACTTTTCAAATTCAAATTCAAATTCAAATTTTATTAGTCACATACACAATCATACACAGTATAATATGCAGTGAAATGCTTTTATACGACCGCCAGTGACCTTAAAAAAAAAAAAAAAAAAGAAAAGAAAATCTTGTACGTAAAATAAATAATCAATAAAAAGGAAATACTAAAGAAATAATTTTAACTAGTAAAATTTGTAAAATTAACTGTGCATAAGGGCATAATAAAATATTGCAAAAATATAGAAATATGGTATTAAAGTGTCAGTGGTTGTGCAAATATGCATGAAAGGTGACATGTGCAATTGTCCAGATGTATGAGTATTTAGTGCAAGTGTGTATGAATGTGTCCATGATTGTCCAGTCAGTGTTGTGAGCTTAAAAGATGTTATTAGTCCTGTGTTTGTGGTGTGATTGTGGGATTGAGAGACCTTATCGCCTGCGGGAAGAAGCTCCTCCTCAGTCTCTCTGTGTTGGCCTTTAGGGAGCGGAATCTCTTCCCAGACCGCAACAAAGAGAACAGTCCATTACTGGAGTGACTGAGGTCCTTCACGATCTTCCTGGCCTTAGTCCAGCACCGCTTGCTGTAGATGGAGTGCAGGTCAGGGAGCTCAGTGCGGATGATGCGCTCGGCTGATCGCACCACCCTCTGTAGAGCTCGTCTGTCCTGCATGGTGCTGTTCCCGAACCAGGTCGTGATGTTTCCCGTCAGGATGCTCTCTATGGTGCAGGAGTAGAAGTTCCTGAGCACCTTGGAGGGCAGTCTAAAGTCTCTCAAGCGTCTGAGGTGGTAGAGACGCTGCCGGGCTTTTTTCACCACGGTGTTGATGTGACAGGACCATGATAGGTCCTGCGTGATGTGAACACAGAGGTATCTGAAGCTGTCCACTCTCTCCACTGGGCTCCTGTTGATGACGGGGGTCTGGTAGTTCCTCTCCTGCTTTGTACTAAAGTCCACTATCAGCTCCTTTGTCTTACTGACGTTCAGGAGGAGATTGTTCCTCTGGCACCAGTTCTCCAGATTTCCAATCTCCTCTAGGTAGTCCGACTCATCATTGTTGGTGATCAGTCCGACCACGACGGTGTCGTCAGCAAACTTGATGATGGAGGTGGAGTTGGTAGTGGCCACGCAGTCGTGGGTGTACAAAGAGTACAGCAGGGGGCTCAGAACACAACCCTGGGGGGCTCCAGTGCTGAGAGTGAGTGTGGCTGAGACATGTCCGCCCATCCTTACTGCCTGTGGTCTGCCAGTCAGAAAATTGGAGATCCACTGACATATAGATGAGCTCAGTCCCAGGTGCTCCAGCTTGGTGGTGAGTGTGGAAGGAATTATTGTGTTAAAAGCAGAGCTGTAGTCGATGAAGAGCATTTTAACATAATTCCCTTTCCTAGTGTCCAGGTGAGTGAGTGATGTGTGGAGGAGATGAGAGATTGCATCGTCTGTGGAGCGGTTCTGACGGTATGCAAACTGTAGTGGGTCCAGTGTGTCGGGTAGTGAAGAAATGATGAAGTCTCTGATAAGGCGTTCAAAGCACTTCATCACTACTGAGGTGAGAGCTACAGGGCGATAGTCATTGAGAGAAGCAGGATGTGGTTTCTTTGGAACAGGAACAATAATGGACTCTTTGAAGCATGTGGAGATCACCGACTGAGATAAAGAGATGTTGAATATCTCAGTGAACACAGGTGCTAGCTGGTCTGCGCAGGCTCTGAGAATACGACCTGAGATGCCGTCTGGTCCTGCTGCTTTCCTGGTGTTCACTCTCTTGAAGGCTCTCCTCACGTCGTGCTCGGAGATGATGAGCGCGTTCCCGGTGCTGACTGTGTCTTCCTGTCTGCAGCCGTTAGCGCCGCTAGCATTAGCGCCATTAGCATTAGCGCCGTTAGCATTAGCATTGCTAGCGTCTTTAGCTGCAGCCTCGAAGCGAGCGTAAAATGTGTTCAGCTCGTCTGCCAGAGTCGCGTCCGTGTTCGTCATACCGGATGTTGGTGCTTTATAGTCCGTTATTGTTCTCAGTCCCTGCCACAGGCTCCTAGAGTCACTCTGTTGAAGCTGTGACTCTAGTTTTCTCCCGTAGCGCTGCTTCGCCTCTTTCACCGCCTTCCGGACGTTATATGACGCAACCTTGTACGGTTCCATGTCCCCGGATGCAAGTCCCGTGTTGTAGGCAGCTGTGCGAGATCTCAGAGCGTCGCGGATGGTTTTATCCACCCACGGCTTCTGGTTGGGAAACGTTCTGATAGTCTTTTTCTCTACTGTATCGTCTGTCAGCTTTTCAATAAATCTCACAACCGCTTCCGTAAACACGCTGACGTCATCATCGGAGCTGTTTCTAAACATGTCCCAGTCTGCGTCATCGAGTGCGTCCTGTAACGCGGCCACCGATTGGTCCGTCCAGCGCGCGACCTCCCTCAGGACCGGAACTTCCTGTTTCAGCCTTTGTTTATATTTTGGCATGAGGAAAATGGCGGCGTGGTCGGATTTACCAAACGCTGGACGAGATTGTGCCTTGTAACCGTCTTTGACCGTGGTATAACAATGGTCCAGTGTCCTTTCGCCCCTGGTGGGGCAGGTGATGTGCTGATAAAAGTTCGGCGCTGCGCGTTTGAGGTTGGCACTATTAAAATCCCCCGCCACAATGAGCACAGCGTCCCGGTGTTGTGTCTGGTGCTGTGTGAGCGCCTCATGCAGCTCGCATAAGGCAGTTTCAGTGTCCGCTTGTGGAGGTATGTAAACGGCGCTGATTATGACCGATGTGAACTCCCGTGGAAGATAAAATGGACGACACATGATGGACAGTAGTTCCAGGTTTGGTGTGCAGGAGCGTGTAAGAGGAACAACGCTCGCGCTGTTGCACCAGCTGTTGTTCACCATTAAGCACACGCCGCCTCCCCTTGACTTCCCCGAGTCCCGCGTCCTGTCCATGCGGTGAACCGAGAAGAACTCGGCCGGCTGTATGGCGTGGTCTGGCACCGCTGGGTTCAGCCATGTCTCGGTGAAGCAGAGGAGATTGCAGTCCCGAATGTCTCTCTGGAACTTTATCCTGGCCCTGAGGTCATCCAGTTTGTTCTCCAGTGACTGGACGTTGGCGAGCAGGATGCTAGGCAGAGGTGTGCGGTGTGCACGGGCTCGGAGCCGGTTCCTCACGCCAGCTCGTTTCCCTCGGGTCCGTCGCTTCGCGTCGCGTCCATTGTTCTCCCTCAGGATCTCACTCGGCCAGCTCGGATCCGGAGTTAAAACCGTCGAATTGTGAGTACATTGTATACCAATAGAAACAAGAGTGTCTCTATCATACCTAATGTACTCAATGGTGGTGATTTTGCCGATTTTAAAACACTGAAAACTAACTTAAAAAACAAAAACAAAGAAAAGGTGGTCGGAGCAGTCGTGACGGCAGCCGACCTCACCGGCGCCATCTTGGCACAGTTGGACTGTTGGACACAGTACTTGGATGTGTAAATTATCATAATTGTAGTATTTCTTCGCTACAACATATTGTTATGACTTTATTATGGCTTAAGCTCTGAATATATTTAAAAACCGAGACGACGGAAAATGTCAATTTGCGCCACCAGGCGGTCATTTCACGAATTATTTTGAAATGCTACTGGTTTATTTTGGCCGCCGCCGCGTTTCCACGGCGGTGAGTGCGACGGTAATGAGCAGTCTGGTTGTGCACCTACTGTATGATATATGAAATATCAAATTTGTATCATACCCGTTAACACACGCTGTGGTGTCGTCGTGCCGCTGGAGGTTGATGGTGATGGCGTTGGCGGGTGTGGTGGAGACGCTGCTAGCACCGCTTGGGAAGAGGAGTCGTCGGTGCATGGAGAAAAAAGTGCACGTGAATCGATCCTGGACAATGAGTCTGAAACGCAAAGTTTGTCTAATCGGTTGGGAATGCACAAATTACTGCAACACACCAGAAAAAAAAACATGAACATCATGAACAATAGCACTACCACTGATAAATGTTAGCTACTAGGACTTCGATCGCATCATTTGAAGCATCATTAGGCCATGATTTTACAGTCAAATTGCGATATAAAATAAGAATCGACGGTCAATAAAATCAGTAAAGTTAAGATTTCAAACGTTATATTAACACAACCTACCATCCTCGATCGTGTTCTCCAACAACAATGGTGTGGCCAAGTCCAACAATGGCGTGGCCGAGTCCAGGGCACCCTCCCTTCCATTGTTCGCTGGTCTAGCTCCGTAGATTGCGTCCATTTGGTCGAACCACTTCCACGAGTGCCTGTTTGAACCACTCCGGCTGTTGTGGTCCTTTATACTCCTGTAGTTGCTCTTCATTTTTTATAACTTGTCCCTACACTATTTGTAAGTCCGATGGTAGCCGTATGCGCCCAAGAGCTTAGCGACCTCCTGAAACACTTTTTCACAAAAATGGTGCGTCTGAACCTTCGCTGGCTGTGCTAAAATATAGCGGTTCTGTTGTGTCTCGTGTCACAAGTTCAGTGACGCAGTAATGATGATTTTCTCCGGCCAATCAGTGAGCAGCAGAGTTTACATGTCACGTTTTGGTAACGGTTCAGCGCGCTTGGAACCTCGACTGAGGTGGTACTAAAAAAAGGACCAGGTACCAGGTACTGTTCCCAGTGGAAAAACCCTCCAAAAGTGAGCTTAACTGAACCGTGTCGTGCCGTACTATGCAGTGGAAAAGCGCCATTAGATGAGCGCCAATGCACTATTAATTAAATCAGGAAAAACAGACATTTATTTGTTACCGAAGAGTAGCGGCAACAAAACACGCCAGTGTCCACTCCCGCAAGGTGAAGAGAGTATCAGATAGGGTGATGAGTCTGAAGCTGGAAATTGAAGGTGTGATGTTCAATGTTGTTAGTGGTTATGCCCCACAGGTAGGATGTGAGTTAGATGAAGTTATGCAGAGCATCCCCAGAGGTGAGAGAATGGTGATTGGTGCAGACTTCAATGGACATATTGGTGAAGGGAACAGAGGTGATGAAAATGTGATGGGCAGGTTTGATCTTCAGGACAGTAATGTAGAAGGGCAGATGGTGGTGGACTTTGCAAAAAGGATGGAAATGTCAGTAGTAAATACTTTCTTCCAGAAGAGGCAGGAACATAGGGTGACATACAGTATAAGAGTGGATGCAGAAGCACTCAGGTGGACTACATCTTGTGTCGATTTTGTAATCTGAAAGAGATCAGTGACTGCAAAGTGTTGGTAGGGGAGAGTGTAGCCAGACAACACAGGATGGTAGTGTGTAAAATTACCCTGGCAGTGAGGAAGGTGAAGAGGACAAAGACAGAGCAGAGGACAAAGTGGTGGAAGTTGAAAAAGGAAGAATGTTGTACAGTTTTCAGGAAGGAGTTGAGACAGGCTATGGGTGGTCAGGAGCTGCTTCCAGTTGACTGGAAAACTACAGCTAATGTGATCAAGGAGACAGGTAATGATAATTGGTGTATCATTAGGAAAGGGAAAGGTGAACAAGGAGACTTGGTGGTGGAATGAGAAAGTCGTGAGAAGAGGATGAAGACTGGGAAGGCTATTGGTCCTGATGGAGGTATGAAGTGTGGAGGTATGGAAGTGCCTTAGATGCAGTATTACCTTTAAGGAATACTGAAAGAATACATCAGATGCAGTATTTGCTTTAAGGATGCTGGTAGAGAAGTACAGAGAAGGTAATAAAGAGTTGCATTGTGTCTTTGTAGATTTAGAGAAAGCGTACGACAGGGTGCCGAGAGAGGAGTTGTGGTGTTGTATGAGAAGGTCTGGAGTGGCAGAGAAGTATGTTAGAGTGGTGCAGGACATGTACTGTATGAGATTTAGAGAAGACAGTGGTGAGATGTGCTGTAGGTGTTACAGAAGGGTTCAAGGTGGAGGTGGGTCTGCATCAAGGATCGGCTCTGAGCCCCTTCTTGTTTGCTCTGGTGATGGACAGGATGACAGATGAGGTTAGACAGGAGTCTCCATGGACAATGATGTTTGCAGATGACATTGTGCTTTGTAGAGAGAGCAGGGAACAGGTGGAGGAAAATTTGGAGAGGTGGAGGTATGCTCTGGAAAGCAGAGGAATGAAGGTTAGCCGCAGCAAGACGGAATACATGTGTGTGAATGAGAGGGACCCAAGAGGAACAGTGAGACTACAGGGAGCAGAGGTAAAGAAGGTGCAGGGCTTTAAGTACTTAGGGTCAACAGTCCAGAGTAACGGAGAGTGTGGAAAGGAGGTGAAGAAGCGGGTACAGGCAGGTTGGAATGAGTGAAGAAAAGTGTTAGGTGTGTTGTGCGATAAAAGAGTATCAGCGAGAATGAAAGGAAAGGTGTACAGGACAGTGATGAGACCAGAGATGCTCTATGGCTTAGAGACAGTGGCACTGAAGAAAAAACAGGAGACAGAGATAGAGGTAGCAGAGCTGAAGATTAATTGTTGAGGTTCTCTTTCGGAGTGACAAGTATGGATAGGATCAAGAATGAATTCATCAGAGGGACAACCCATGTTAGATGATTTGGAGATAAAGGCCAGATTGAGGTGGTTTGGATGTGTTCAGAGGAGAGATTGTGAATATATCGGTAGAAGGATGCTGAGGTTGGAACTGCCTGGCAGGAGGTCTGGAGGAAGACCAAAGAGGAGATTTATTGATGCAGTGAGAGAGGACATGAAGTTAGTTCGTGTGAGAGAAGAGTATGCAGAGGATAGTATTACAAATGTTACAAATGTTACCGTGTCTTTAAGGATTATTAAGGATGTCTTGAAAAATATTGCAATGAGTAGTTTTATTCATTAATTAATTTATTTAAAATAGCATAAGCATCATGGGTTATGTATTGAGTGATTTAAAAAATCTGTTTTATTAATCGCTTTTTTTTTTTACCACATCCTCTATTTATGAAACTACGTTGACAATGTAAGAACTACCTATATATTGAACATAGTGTATAAGGCTGCCTGAACACTGCAGTTAACTGAAGTAGTCAATGCTCCACCTGGCGGGAGTATACATTGCTACCATTTTTTAAAAAGCGCATGGGGGGCTTTTATGGGGCATGGCATCGTTAACTGCGTCATCGCAGGGGATCACATTCCGTGCACGGATCATGCATGGACTTGTCATGTCTTTGCCATGGACCTGCCATGGTTCAGGCAGCTGTTTGAGGTGGCTCCCACTGTAGGCGAGAAACCTACCACTGAGCCAAAGCACTAAATGGCTGTAATTCCTGAATGGTTAATGTCACATGTTTTATAAACCACTTGAGTTAAAGTTAAAATTCTTGACTTCCCTCACATCTTAAGTGTTCATGTCAGAATTCAGTGTGGTTGTAAACAGAGGATTGTGTACATGGGCTAGGTGAACATTTTGGGACAAATTAAGCAGTTTATTCATGTCATGTTCATTATTCATGTTCATTCAATTTCAAAATGTTTTATTAATTTACTATAACAGTTTAATTTTTTTATTTTAGCAGAATTTAACTAAATTGGCCTCTCATGTGTGTTAAAATACACACACTGTACAGTGGGAGCCACGCCAAATAGCCGCGACCATGTAAATGACGTGCAAATGGCGTGTGACTGCCCTATGCACGCCGTAATCCCCCCTCCCTTTTCTGCCAGAAAGGCGTCTCAAGATTTCACAGTAAACACACCCATTCAAGCCCTATTTATTCATTTACCTGGTGCCACCACAAGATGGCGCTTTGTTCTCAAGAACACGTTAAAACATGCCAGCTGCGCTGAGTTGCAAAAACGTGACTTTAACAACCCGCCTCCCCCAACCGAACTGACGCTACCAAATTAAGTGATTACTAAGTGATTAATGCCCCATCAGATCTTTGATGTGCGATGTTATGCTGGTTAAATGACTAAAGAAATACTGATCCGTATGGAGAGATATATGTTCCAGATATTATGCGCCATTAATCAATTTGTAATGCCAATTTGACTATCAGCGAAAACATAAAAAATATAACGAAAACAAATCCAAGCAGAAGTAAAATTTTAAGCTTTACTTTCAAATTAAAATTTTATTTGTCACATACACAGCACGATATGCAGTAAAATGCTTATAAATCTGTGCTTTAGCTTTAGCTGTGTGTTCTGTGAGGTTCGAACTCGGCATTGCTTCACCTGGACCGCTTTATAAGTACCACGCGCTAACCGATTGCGCCACTGGAGCCACACGGATGTTGCTCTTGTCAGAGTATCCTCTCTCTCGTGCACACACACACACTCACACACAGACAACACATGAAATTGTGTAAAACCAAACGAAATATAAGCAGTAAAAATACATTAGTATAACAGGCGCTAACCCTCTGGAACTTTTTTACTATTGTTTCCAAGTGTTTATGGGGATTTAATCTGTCTCTGCTGCCGCATCCATTCACAGTTGTGATAAGTGATTAATGCCCCATCAGATTTTTTGACGGGGGAGCATTATGCATGATTAAATGACAAAAGAAATACTGATCCATATGGGCAGATATTTGTTCCAGGTTGTATGCGCCATTAATTGCCTTTCATATGCCACTTGTTGACTATCAGTGAAAAAAAAACATCAGCGAAAAACATCATCAAAAATATAACGAAAACAATCCCAAGCAGACGTTACATTTTGAGCTTTACTTTGCAGCAAATTATTATCTATCAGTATATTAAATGGAACTAGGTAAAATACACCGTAATATAAAATACTGTACATAGCCCACGTTTTTATTCTGTACCTACAATGATCGGTATAGACAAATTACAGACGTTACCGTGTCTTTAAGGATCATTTCAGAATGTCTTAAAAAATATTTCACTAACTAGTTTTATTAATTCACTATTAAATAATAAATAGCATAATCATCATGGGTTGTGTATTGAGTGATTTCACATTTCAAATATCACAAAAACAGCCTTTTTCCATCTTCGAAATATTGCTAAACTTAGGAACATCTTATCCGTATCTGATGCAGAAAAACTAGTTCATGCATTCATGACCTCCAGACTGGACTATTGTGATGCATTACTAGGTGGTTGTCCTTCATCCTCAATAAACAAGCTTCAGTTAATCCAAAATGCAGCCGCCAGGGTTCTCACTAGATCCAGAAAATATGATCATATAACCCCAATATTATCATCCCTGCACTGTCTACCTGTTCAGTTTAGAATAAATTACAAAATAATATTACTTACATACAAGGCCTTAAATGGTTTAGCTCCCACATACCTAACCAGTCTTCTGATGCGCTACAATCCACCACGCGCCTTAAGATCACAAAGCTCCGGACTTCTGGTAGTTCCCAGAATTTCAAAATCTACAAAAGGGGGTAGGGCTTTTTCATATTTAGCTCCAAAGCTTTGGAATAGCCTTCCAGACAGTGTTCGGGGAGCAGACACGGTTTCTCAGTTCAAAAGTAGACTCAAGACGCATCTTTTTAATCTGGCATACACATAACCCATCCCATAATCTCATACTCCAGTACACCTATCCCGAATGGCAACTACGATAATTCTCCCCATCTGTTCTGTATTTCTCTACCCATCCCGAGGCATCGGGAGATTTTGCCAGCTTCAGTAGACAAAGGCCGACCCTGCGAGGTTCCTGAGGCATCCAGAGAAGGACCAGCTCCAGCTGGATTCAGCTTTATGATGGTTGGAGCTACACATGCTGCTCCTGTGCTTCCAGTGATCCAGACCTCATCTGCCCTCTGCACCTACTGACTCGTCCCTATGCTGAACTGGTCTTCATGTCATTTTAAATAATTTCTGTCATATTGAATTTTCACCTGCACAACACATAAGATGTTATATCATTTCTATCTGTTATCACCCAAATGAGGATGGGTTCCCTGTTGAGTCTGGTTCCTCTCAAGGTTTCTTCCTAATGCCATCTCAGGGAGTTTTTCCTTGCCACCGTCGCCGTCACTCTTGGCTTGCTCATCAGAGAAATTTCATTAATTCGTCTCATTATTATTATCTGCACATTTTTCTTACACATACACACTTCCAATTATTTTCTTTTCTATTATTGTTATTATTATTTATTTATTTTTTAAAATGTATTTATTTTTATTTTTTTTGTTAAATTTCTTTCATTTTTGTGAAGCTGCTTTGAGACAATGACCATTGTTAAAAGCGCTATATAAATAAAATTGAATTTAATTGAATTCTTCTTCTTCTTCTTTGTCTTTCGGCTGTTCCCTTTCAGGGGTCGCCACAGCGAATCATCTGCCTCCATCTAACCCTATCCTCTGCATCCTCTTCTCTCACACCAACTAACTTCATGTCCTCTCTCACTGCATCCATAAATCTCCTCTTTGGTCTTCCTCTAGACCTCCTGCCTGGCAGTTCCAACCTCACCATCCTTCTACCGATATGCTCACCATCTCTCCTCTGAACATGTCCAAACCACCTCAGTCTGGCCTCTCTGACTTTATCTCCAAAACATCTAACATGGGTTGTCCCTCTGATGAACTCATTCTTGATCCTATCCATCCTTGTCACTCCCAAGGAGAACCTCAACATCTTCAGCTCTGCTACCTCCAACTCTGCCTCCTGTCTTTTCTTCAGTGCCACTGTCTCTAAGCCGTAGAGCACCGCTGGTCTCACCACTGTCCTGTACACCTTTCCTTTCATTCTCGCCGATACTCTTTTATCGCACAACACACCTGAAACTTTTCTCCACCCATTCCAACCTGCCTGTACCCGCCTCTTCACCTCCTTTCCACACTCTCCGTTGCTCTGAACCGTTGACCGTAAGTACTTAAAGTCCTGCACCTTCTTTACCTCTGCTCCCTGTAGCCTCACCGTTCCTCTTGGGTTCCTCTCATTCACACACATGTATTCCGTCTTGCTGCGGCTAACCTTCATTCCTCTGCTTTCCAGCGCGTACCTCCACCTTTCTAAGTTTTCTTCCACCTGTTCCCTGCTCTCGCTACAAAGCACAATGTCATCTGCAAACATCATAGTCCATGGAGACTCCTGTCTAACCTCATCTGTCATCCTGTCCATCACCAGAGCAAACAAAAAGGGGCTTAGAGCCGATCCTTGATGCAGACCCACCTCCACCTTGAACTCTTCTGTCACACCTACAGCACATCTCACCACTGTCTTAGGACCCTCATACATGTCCTGCACCACTCTAACATACTTCTCTGCCACTCCAGACTTCCTCATACAACACCACAGCTCCTCTCTCGGCACCCTGTCGTACGCCTTCTCTAAATCTACAAAGACACAATGCAACTCTTTATTACCTTCTCTGTACTTCTCCATCAGCATCCTCAAAGCAAATACTGCATCTGATGTACTCTTTCTAGGCATGAAACCATATTGCTGCTCACAAATGCTCACCTCTGCCCTTAACCTAGGTTCCACTACTCTTTCCCACAGCTTCATTGTATGGCTCATTAGCTTTATGCCTCTGTAATTGCCACAGCTCTGCACATCTCCCTTGTTCTTAAAAATCGGCACCAATACACTTCTCCTCCATTCCTCTGGAATCCTCTCGCTGGCCAACATCTTGTTAAAAAAACTATTCAGTAACTCGACTGCCACCTCTCCTAAGCACTTCCATACCTCCACAGGTATGTCATCAGGACCAACAGCCTTTCCACTCTTCATCCTCTTCAACGCCCTTCTCACCTCACTTTTACTAATATTTGCTACTTCCTGCTCCACAACAGTCACCTCTTCTACTCTTTGTTCTCTTTCATTTTCCTCATTCATCAACTCCTCAAAGTACTCCTTCCATCTTCCCATCACCCTCCTGGCATCTGTCAGTACATTTCCATCTCTATCTTTAATCATTCTAACCTGCTGCACATCCTTCCCATCTCTATCTTTCTGCCTCGCCAACCTGTACAGATCTACCTCATTCTTACTGTCCAGCCTAGCATACAAGTCCTCATATGCTCTTTGTTTGGCCTTTGCCACCTCTACCTTCACCTTACGCTGCATCTCCCTGTACTCCTGTCTACTCTCTTCAGTCCTCTCAGTGTCCCAAATCTGTTTTATTAATCGGTTTGTTGATGTTGTTTTTTACCACGTCATCTATTTATGAAACTATGTTGACAATACAAGAACTGTCTGTATATTAAAGATACGGTATAAGGCTTCCTGCAGTTAACTGTGCCAGTCAATGCTCCATCTGGCGGAATTATACAGCATTGCAACCATCTTTTTAGAAAGCGCATGGGGCCGTTTATGGGGTGAGGGGCATCGTTAACTGCGTCATCGCGGGGGATCACATTCCGTGCACGGAGCGTGCATTAACCCTTCATGGTCCTCCCATGGATTCATCATGCTCCAAGCGGCTGTTTGACGTGGCTCCCACTGTATGCACCAATACATCAGTCAGAACATAATACCTCATACTGTACCTAATATTGTCAGTTTCCCATTGTGCCACCAAAACAGCCCTGATCCATGAAGGCCTGAACTTCAACTCTGAAAGTGCCTTTCCTCATCAAGGCATCAATTGCAGATCTTTAGGTCAACCTGTAGGTTTAAATAGCAAAATCAATTACCATGTTTGCTTTTTCACTTTCTCTGCATCGCGCAGAGTAGCCGGCCAAAACACAATCGCTAATCCATTTGCAATTGCATTTCCAAGAAATTACATGGAAACCTGGGCGTCATGGTCGAGTCTATACTGTGGGACGTGATTGTATGGGGAGTGATGTCACTCGCAGTCGCCGACCAAGAGGGGGAAATTTGAGCAGTGGAGGTGAACCGCGGTAAAGTTGGTGTTATGCGCTAAAATGCTCCCCTGCCATGGATTGCACCCCCCAGAAAATCTCTATCAAATATATTAGGACATCACATTCAAAAATTCATATTATTATTATCAAATATATTATATTATTATTATCAAATATATTATTACTATTATAATTAACCCTGGCGGCGCGGTGGTGTAGTGGTTAGCATTGTCGCCTTGCACCTCCAGGGTCTGGGTTCAATTCAATTCAATTCAGTTTTATTTGTATAGCGCTTTTAACAATTGACATTGTCTCAAAACAGCTTTACACAATCAAAAGAATTATTTAAGTTTGTATGGAATGTGAATGTGTATGAATCAAAATGTTCAGATATTCCCTGGTGAGCAAGCCCGAGGGCGACAGTGGCAAGGAAAAACTCCCTGAGATGGTAATAGGAAGAAACCTTGAGAGGAACCAGACTCGACAGGGAACCCATCCTCATCTGGGTGAAACAGATAGCAGGAAATGATCTGCATTCATACAGTGTTAGGTTCAGCTATAATAGTTGATGTTAATTGATGTTATAATAGTTGATGTAAAATGGAGTCCAGTAGTTATTCGAGACTCAGATAGACTTGTAGAAAGTTCCAGTCCTGAACTATCGAATTGTCAAGTCCTCAGAGAAACAGCTGACAACACCAGTCGAGGCCAGAACCATCTTCTAAGTAGATAGAATCATCCCCAGACACCAGGCGCATCCTAAAGAGACACACGGGGCATCCATGCGATGAGACCTCCAACCAGAAACCGGGCACCAGGATGGATCAGACAGGTCCGGAGGGCAGAGGGCGTCTGGATCACTGGCAGCTCAGGAACCACATGTGTAGCTCGACAGAGAGAGAGAGAGAAAGAGTGAAAGGGGGAGACAGGGCGAGAGAGGAAAGAGGGGGAGGAAGAGAAGAGGAGGAGAGATTGCAATTAGGTATGGTCACAGTCACAATGTCTAATGTGAATGTATATTTACTGTAGAGTGCAAGCAGGGACTCCGGCAGGACTAACTGTGACAGCATAACTAAAAGGGAGAGCCAGAAGGAAACACAAACATGAGGGCTCCCTGAGATGTAAAGCAAACAATCACCTCACCGTCAACAAACCTGAGTGATCAAATGAGAGTGAGGAAGACAGCATCTAAACATACCAGTTCACCATAATACTCTACGTCCATGAGTCCCCCAGATCTACTCCTTTACCTTATGGCAAATCTATTTATAAAAATGCTTGGCTAAATAAATAGGTTTTGAGCCTAGACTTAAACACTGAGACTGTGTCTGAGTCCCGAACACTATTTGGAAGACTATTCCATAATTTTGGGGCTTTGTAAGAAAAAGCTCCGCCCCCAGCTGTAGTTTTCATAATACGCGGTACTGATAAGCAGCCTGCATCCTTTGACCGAAGTAGGTGTGGCGGATCGTAAGACACTAGCAGTTCGCTCAGATACTGCAGGGTGAGACCATTTAATGCTTTATATGTCAAGAGTAGTATTTTAAAATCAATGCGAAATTTCACAGGGAGCCAATGCAGTGAAGATAGGATAGGGGTGATGTGCTCATATCTTCTGGTTCTAGTGAGGACTCTCACTGCTGCATTCTGGACTAGCTGAAGCTTGTTTATGCACCTAGCTGAACAACCAGACAGTAAGGCATTACAATAGTCCAACCTAGAAGTGATAAAAGCATGAATTAGTTTTTCTGCATCGTTTAGCGACAATATATTTCTTATTTTGGCGATATTTCTGAGGTGAAAGAATGCTATCCTGGTGATATTATCTACATGAGCTTCAAATGAAAGGCTGGAATCTATAATCACGCCGAGGTCTTTTACTGTTGCACTTGACGGAACAGAAAGGCCATCTAAAGTTACGGTGTGATCTAAGATTTTACTTCTAGCTGTATGCGGTCCTATGACTAGAACTTCTGTCTTATCCGGATTAAGCAGAAGGAAGTTAATTAGCATCCAATTTCTTATGTCCTGCACACATTGCTCAACTTTAGTAAGATGGTTTTTCTCATCAGGTTTTGTTGAGACGTATAGCTGTGTGTCGTCAGCATAACAATGAAAACTAATACCATGCTTACGGATTATGTTGCCCAGAGGAAGCATGTAAAGGGAAAAAAGCAGTGGGCCTAAAACTGAACCCTGCGGACCGCCAAACTCCACTAGAGAACATGCAGAATAATCACCATTTAAGTCTACATACTGATAACGATCGATCAAATAGGATCTGAGCCAGGAGAGGGCTGTACCCTTAATTCCTACTACATTTTCTAATCTGTGAAGAAGAATAGCATGATCAATAGTGTCAAAAGCTGCACTGAGGTCGAGTAATACAAGCATAGTTACACAACCCTGATCAGAGGCCAATAGGAGGTCATTTAGTACTTTAACGAGTGCTGTTTCTGTGCTGTGATGAGGCCTAAATCCTGACTGATACAGTTCATGTATGCCATTTCTATGTAGATATGAGCATAGCTGCTCTGCTACTATCTTTTCCAGAATCGTAGAGATAAAGGGGAGGTTTGATATTGGCCTGTAATTGGACAGCTGACAGGGGTCGAGGTCAGGTTTCTTAATTATTGGTTTAATAACTGCTACTTTAAAAGATTTTGGAACATAACCAATGCTGAGTGAGGAATTAATTATTCTCAACAGCGGTTCTGTCATTACTGGTACTATCTGTTTAAGAAAATGTGTCGGTATAGGATCTAATATACAGGTTGATGAATTTGCAGAAGAGATGAGTGAAATTAGTTCATTCTCTTCAAGAGGAGTAAAGTATTCTAGGTTTGAATCTGACATGGCTAGGTTAACATCTGTATCAATTACATTGTTTGGTTTCAAAGCCTCAATTTTATGCCTGATATTTACAATTTTATTATTAAAAAAGTTCATGAAGTCCTCACTATTGCATGATGTTGTTGTGGAGATTTCTGTAGTGGTCTTATTTCTGGTTAATTTGGCTACGGTATTAAATAAAAATCTAGGATTATTTTTATTTTCTTCTATAAGAGTGGAGAGATACGTTGATCTAGCTACACTAAGAGCTTTCCTATAGTTCAGGATGCTCTCTTTCCATGCTATTTGAAATACCAACAATTTAGTTTGACGCCATTTACGCTCTAATTTCCGAGCAGTCTGATTTAAAATGCGCGTGTGATCGTTATACCAGGGAGCGAGTTTCTTATCTCTAATAATTTTTCTTTTAGCTGGAGCTACATTATCTAAGGTACAACGAAGTGTCGACTCTAAATATTCAGTCGCCTGATCAAGTTCTGTGGGGTCAGACGGTGGCCTAATCGAAGTTGGTAACTCTGGGAGATTACTGATAAAACTCTGTGTGGTAGTTGATGTGAATGTACGTTTAATACGGTAGCGCGGTGCTGTGCGTACATTATCACTGTGACACACTTGAATGGAGACAAGATAGTGATCTGAGATAATTTCAGACAGTGGAATTGTGAATACATTTCTTATAATTAATCCGAAGAATATTACTAAATCTAAAGTGTGACTTGCTTTATGAGTGGGTCCTACTACACACTGATTTACGCCTACGGAGTCCAGTATGGATATAAATGCTGTTCTCAGAGGGTCTTCTGGATTCTCAAAATGAATGTTAAAATCTCCAGCAATTAATACTTTGTCTACAGAAACGACCAGGTCTGAGATGAAATCCGCAAATTCACTAAGAAATTCAGAATACGGCCCTGGAGGTCTGTAAATTATAATTAGTGGAATCGACTGAGCTGATTTAATATACTTAAATAGACTTATGTTACTATAGAGAATTTCAAATGAGTTAAATTTGTGTCCGTGTTTTTGTACGATAGACAGATTATCATTATGAATAACTGCGACGCCTCCTCCTCTACCAGTTAACCGAGGCTGGTGTATGTAGCTGTATCCAGGAGGACTAGCTTCATTTAGAGCTACATACTCATCCTGTTTAACCCATGTTTCAGTTAAACAGAGTATATTAAATGCCTGATCTGTGATAATTTCATTAACAATAACTGCTTTTGATGCGAGAGATCTAATATTTAACAATCCTATCTTCAGATCAGAGGTGCCGGCTGCGCATTCAGTATGATCTGAGTTTGTGGTCTTTATGTTAATTAAATTATTGAAACAGACTTTCTGAGTCTTTCTACATTTTTGCTTAGATCGGGGAACAGACACAGTTTCAATAAGGTGAACCCTGAGTGACGACTCTATGCAGCTAGCAGACGGTTGGTTTAGCCTGTCTGTCTGCTCCCTGGCCTGGGCTCTGGATTGTCACCGATTAACTAGACCTCTACTGAGACTATGAGCTATACTACAGGAAATGAGAGCAGCACCTTCCCGAGTGGGATGGACACTGTCCCGCCCTAACAGGCCAGCTTTGCCCTCAAAGGTCTTCCAATTATCTATGAAGCCCACATTATTTTTGGAGTACCACCTGGACATCCAGCGGTTCAGCGACCATAACCTGCTGTAAACTATGTCGCCACATCTCATTGGGATGGGACCAGAGCATATTAATTCATCGGACATCGCCTTCGCTAATTTAAACACCTCTGTAAAGTTACTCTTACTAACCTCTGACTGACGAAGGCGTATATCGTTAGCTCCAGCATGTACCACTATCTTAGAGAACCTGTGCTGTCCTAGAGCCCTAAGATTACCTGCTATGTCCGGTGCTCTGGCTCCCGGGATACACCTAACCACTGCCGCTGGCACCCCTAAAGGTCTAGCTAATGTCACGTGTCTCAGTATAGAGTCTCCTATAACCAGAGCTCTTTCAGAGCTCTCGTTCGATTCCCCGGCCAGGCTCGATTCCCGTCTCTGTGTGCATGGAGTTTGCATGTTCTCCCCGTGCTTGGTGGGTTTCCTCCGGGTACTCCGGTTTCCTCCCACAGTCGAAAGATATGCAGGTTAGGCTAATTAGTGTTCCTAAATTGCCCGTAGTGTGTGATTGGGTGTGTGAGTGTGTGTATGTGTGTGTGCCCTGCGATGGATTGGCACCCTGTCCAGGGTGTACCCCGCCTAGTGCCCGAAGTCTCCTGGGATAGGCTCCAGGTCCCACGCGACCCTGAACACAGGACTAAGTGGTATAGAAAATGAATGAATGAATAATTAACCCTAGGCACATGACAAATGAAGACACGTAATACAAATTCTCATATAATATTTATTTTGTGGCACATTTATTTTGCAGGGGTTTGTCATGTAATACAAAAAGGTTTACACTAAATTAATATTGTTTATGATGAAAAATTACACAAAATTTGTTGCCTATACAATATGTCTTTTATATTGCCCATTTTATAATCAAATTCGTTTGGTGCAATTTGTAAATCATATCATTGTCCCTGGCAATCGGTGCCAGGGACTCATTTTAGCGCATAACACCGGCGCTTTGTTGCAATGGCGTTGCTAAGGGACCGTCTAAAAAGTGCATGACCAAGACCCAACCGTTTGTTGGGTACAGATAATTTGTTAAATGAGAGTTGGGGTGTTTTTTATGATATAAAAAATAATAATTGCACTGTACTATAATCCACTCTATCCTTGCTAATAACTACAACCATCATCTTTGCAATATTTAGTATAATAATGTTTTTTAAATACATTTTTACAAAAATTTTTTTTTTTATAGTTTTTTCATTATGTGGATTACACATGTAAAACCAGTTGTACTATAATCCACTCTATCACTGCTAATAACTAAAACCTTTTTCTCTTTCAGTTTCTCTTTCAAAATCTCTTTGATTTAATTTTTCTTTTCTTTTCTTGCAAAAAATTAATTAAAAAATTAACAACTGAATTAATATCAAACTGAATATTGCAAAGAGAAGGGTTGCAGGTATTAGCAAGGATAGAGTGCATTATAGTACGTTAGTATGTTAGTTTTACATTTGAAATTTCTATAGCAAAAAAGTTATTGAATTTTTTTTATTTAATTGTCATTTTTTGCAACTCATAATAGACTGTACCAAAGTGCATTCATTTTCGTACATATCTTTACAATTATTATTATTACTTAACAAATTATCTGTTTTATTGCCACAAGAATTGTCTGTACAATCATTTATTTTAAAATGTAAATTAAAATAATTATTAATTATTAATCCATACTGTAGCCCAACAGTGTAATATGTCCTGTGAGGTATTTCTATGTAATCTTGTGTATTCTTCTGTAAACAAACGGTTGGGTCATGCATTTTTTAGACAGTCCCTTAGTGACTCCATCGCTATAAAGTGCCGGTTAGCAGCGTTTCTGACAGATTTAGCTCCAGCAGGCTGTAACAGGAGAAGATGTAAAGATATTTATATTTTAACAGCTTCTCTGTCCACTCCAAAGTAAGAAAATATGCGATTTGTCATTTTTGTGTGTTTATTTCTTGATAAACAGATGAGATAATCTCGGTTCACCTCCATTGCTCAAATTTCCCCCTCTTCGTCGGCGACTGCAAGTGACGTCACTCCTCATAAAATCACGCCCCACAGTATAGACCCACCCCTGACGATGATTGACAGGTTTCCCTGTAAGCGTTAGCGATTGCGTTTGAGTTTTGGCAGGCTACATGTGCGACATAGAGAAAGTGAAAAAGCAAATGTGGTAATTGATTTTTCTATTTAAATATGACAGGCTCATGACTTGTAAGACATGGGAAATGCAAATGCAAATGGACTTTGCTTTTTCATTTGAAATTTGCCAGTCAGTGTGCGTTCGCGAAGGCGAAAAAGTAAAGTTTGCACTCGCATTTGAATTATGTCACACGTCCACATATGGAAAACGCAATTGCAAATGCAATTTCCAATTCCTTTTGAAAAATGTCCGGGATATCACTCCATATAAATGTTCTCTTACACTACAGTTGCTATTTTTGATTTTTCCATTTTCAAAATAATGGTGGTGTCATGAAACCTAGCACATCCAGGTCATAACCCCTCCCATGCCTTTTTTCGCTAATCCACTCAATCACCAGAGTGCACCTGCCACCAATCAGGCTACCTACTCAGGCCTTTAAAAGAAAGCCAGAGATCTTCCTCCCTGCCGATGTATCTTACTTGCGCGACTTTCGTATCTCACTGATTTAGTCTAGTAGTTTTGTTCCTGTGTTTTGACCCTGCCTGTCTCTTGGATTTCATGTTGTGTCTCGACCTCTGGATCTTTGCTTGTGTTCGGATTCATCTATGTGACCTCATCCGTTTATTCGACTCTCGATTCTGGATTGCGCTTCCGGATTTTAATGCCATCGCTGTTGGATTATTGTTATCGACCCTGCCTGCCCCATCAACTCTGATTTTTGTTGTCATCTGCAAACTGCATGAGTTATGTGCTTGTGAGTACATTAAAACGGAGTGTGAGACCAGCAGGCTCAGGCTTTCACCTTCTGCCAAATTTTCTCACCAAACAGCAGACGTTGCAATCACATACTCTCTGCCTTACCTGGATACACACAGTTTGTCAGAGATCCTCTCTTGTTCTCCACTTCCGGGGTTGTGAAATCTCCTTTACGTAATCAGCCTGCCACCTCTCCAGTCACAAGGGATTCCCCCATTCATACAGGCTGCTCAATCATACAAACACACACACAGCATCTCCCCTTTGCTCCTGCTGCAGCTACAGGTTATTACTCCTGTGTATGAAAATAAAGCTCTCAAACAAACACTGTCTGTACACTATTGGGCTCAATCTCATTCTGCACGACCTGTGGCAGGTGGCAAAGAATCTCTGTAAAGGTGGAGTAAAGATTTCAGTGTTTTTTCATGATGATGTTTTTTATTCACAGTCGGACGATGTCCATGGGCAGTCAGAGCATGATTGGTCTGCGCCTGAATTATCTAGCTATTCAGGATTCGAGTGATGGCTCGAATCATCTCAGGCTTGTGGAAAATGAAGCAAAGGAGGATCTGACTGAGGGGCTGAAGTCAGCATACAAAACATTAAATGAGACAATACTGACACAGATCATCATGTTTAACAAGCGACATGAAGTGGAAGTATAATGCCCTGGCTCTTGAAGCCTACAGGAAAGCGGGCAGAAATCCCATCATTAAGGACATTTATGAAACCTTGTCCCAATGGAGAAACGGAACAAGCTATTAAGTCCATGGGAAAAGAGGAAGGAAGGTAACCAATTTTTTGAAAGAGAGAAAGAAAAATGCCGAAAATCCCATTAGCTCCTTTTAGACCCTCTAGAGTTTGGTATC
The DNA here is from genome assembly GCA_030522415.1 of Channallabes apus. NCBI lineage: Eukaryota > Metazoa > Chordata > Actinopteri > Siluriformes > Clariidae > Channallabes > Channallabes apus. Next base: position 757,632 of record CM060124.1, read on the forward strand.
TCACGTACACTAAAAACACCTCCCCTAATCTGTCGTACACCTGAATTTATTCATACACCTCAAACCTGTGTGTGTGTGTGTGTGTGTGTGTGTGTTACCTCTATGACTTTGGCTGCTCCATCAGTCATGGCCAGTGCTATAGTGTAGCGACTGGCAGAAGGTGCATACAGGTACAACTTACTCATCTGATACTCACGACTACACACACAAACGCACACACACACACACACACGCGCGCGTGAGAAGGTGTCTTAATAAAGTCACTGGGATTATGTTTTCCTTTCACAGCCGGAGGCACAGAGAGAGCTGATTGGCCGAGCTTTCTCAGGGAGGAGTGATGAGAGGTACTTGACGGCTCTACAGCCAATCAGGGGCGTCTGTGAGCTCGCACACTTGGAAGGAGCGGCTAGCGCTTTCCACCGAGTGTGTTACTCCGCCCCTAATGGTGCGTGACCAAGCAATTCGAAAAGATGCGGTCGGCTGACGTCACGCGGTTCGGAGGAAACACGTGATAGTCTTCAGCCCTCCCAGCTGGAAAAAACTTTTTATTAAAAAAAAAGAATTAAATAAAGTAATTGGGATAAGTGTTAATGGAGCTAGTGTTCAGTTAGACTCTGTAGTTTTATTTAGCCAAGCATTTTTGTATATAGATTAACCTCAGGAGCAGATCTGGGGGACTCATGGATGTAGACTATTACGGTGAACTGGTATGTTTAGATGCTGTCTTCCCCACTCTCATTGATCACTCAGGTTTGTTGTGAAGTGATTGGTTGCTTTACATCTCAGTTCCCCCTTATGTCTGTGTTTCCTTCTGGTTCTCCCTTTTATTTCCAATAACGAACTGGACTCCATATGAACTTAAACACATCTCCTGTTATACTGAACTGGCTGCCTCCTAACACACAGTATGAGTGCAGATCAATCCCTGCTATCCGTTATCACCCAGATGAGGATGGGTTCCCTGTTGAGTCTGGTTCCTCTCAAGGTTTCTTCCTATCTCAGGCAGTGTGATTCACACACATTCTCTCACATTTCATACCAATTTCCAATTAATTGTGTAAAGCTGCTTTGAGACAATGACCATTCTTATAAGTACTTTAAAAATTTAATTGTATGTGGGCTATTACTGACCTGCAGAGGCAGGTGTCTGCGCAGGTATCCTCGCAGGAGTGCATCCTGGGTAAATGGGTTCCTCAGCTCAGGCGGCTCCTGGAAGAACGCTCCGATGGTGGAGCGCGAGAACGGCAGGGGTGTGAAGGGGTGTGTGTGTTCGTGTGTGTGACACTCCGGCTCACCGTAAGATCGGATCTGTCCGACCCACACACTGCAGGAGAAGCAGCGCACCTGGGTCCTAAACAACCCAGGGACCAAGCGGTTACTACGGAAACACACCTGAGCAGCCATCGTCGAGATCTGAGATAATCACACTTACTTTACAAATGCTGTGTATGTGTGTGTAAGCTGAACAATTATCTTGCTCTACCGTCCTTCTAAAACCCAGTCCAGCTTTTTTTCTGAGCTCAGTGAACTGTTATCCTTTGCCTGCTCATTGTCATTTCCTATTCTTCTGCTTGGTGACTTCAATATTCATGTTGATACAGTTTGCTCAAATACTACTCAACTACTGTCTGTTTTTGAATGTTTTTATTTGACACAGCATGTTCGCGTGCCTACCCATACTCGTGGTCATACCCTTGATCTTATATCTACATCTAGGAGGGATATCAACTTCTATTTCTGCTTCTGACACCGGTATTTCTGACCATTAACTTCTTAAGACTGTTAAGACTCCTTAAGACTGTTATTTCATACCATAATTTGAAAGCAATTGATACTGTACATTTTGTACTTCTATTGTCTCTTCGAATCTCTTTGATGTCATTGATATTTCTTCTCCATCTGTGATATTATCTAATTACCACTCTATAATTTCTGAAATCCTACAGCAGCATGCTCCTATCAAGACCAGAATTGTCCCCGCCACTCACTCTTCTCCTTGGTAGACCTCTGAGCTCCGTATTCTTAAGGCAACCGGCAGACGGCTTGAACGTCTTTACAGGAAAACCGGTCTTACTGTTCATTATTTGGCTGTTCTTGATCATCTCAAATTTTATAAATCCGCTCTCTTTTCAGCTCACTCTAACTTTATCTCTGTCACAATTAATAAATCGAGCAACAGGCCAAAAGCATTATTTAATACAATAAATAAACTTACTAACCGCCCACCCCAGGATGCTCTAGTATCTAATGAGTTTTGCTGCTCTTTTTTTGCTGCTCTCACCAATGTTGCCCTACTGATACAGAGCTCAGCCATCCTACAAACCTATCCAGTCAGTCTCTGTCTTGTTTCTCTCAGACGACCCCAGATTCTGTCTCCAAGCTAATCCTGAAATCCAACTCTTCATCCTGTCACCTTGATCCTGCTCCTACCTCTCTCCTGAAACTTTGTCACTCTGCCATTTCTGCACCTATTTCTCATTTTATTAACGCATCTCTTACCTCTACTTCATTTCCTCTGCCACTAAAAACTGCTGCAGTTACACCTGTGCTCAAGAAACCCAACCTTGACTCCTCAGTTTTATCTAACTATCGTCCCATTTCTAATTTACCTTTCATTTCCAAATTACTGGAAAGTACTGTTGCTGCCCAACTCCAGTCTTTTCTAGTTGATAATAATCTCTTAGATCCTTTTCAGTCTGATTTTCGCACACTCCATAGTACTGAAACTGCACTTGTAAAGGAAGTGAATAATCTCCTGCTTTCTGGTGATTCTGGCTCCTTGTCTATAATTCTGCTACTTGATATCAGCTCTGCCTTCGATACGGTTTCCCATGATTTACTTATTTCTTGTCTCTCTCGTCAGGGTATCTCTGGTACTATCTCTTGGTTTTCTTCCTATCTCTCAGATAGACAATTTTACATTTCTGTTAAGCATTTTCGATCGCCCACCGTCCCCCTGAAGCAAGGTGTTCCCCAGGGATCTGTTCATGGCCGACTATTATTCACAAATAACATTATCCCACTCTGTCTGATCCTTCAACGTCATGATCTTAACTATTACTTTTATGCTGACGACATTCAACTTTATTCTATCTGCACACCTACTCCATCTGCCCAATTTGACAAAATCTCTGCTTGTGTGAAGGACATTAGAGATTGGCTCAACTTAAATTTTCTGAAACTTAATATGGACAAAACTGAGATAATTTTCATTGGAACCCCAGCACTCACCAGCAACATTTCTATCAATTCCACCTGTGAGATTGCTGGCTCTCACATTAAAACATCTACTTCTGTCAAAAATTTAACATTAAATCTGTCACTAAATCTGCATTCTTCCATTTACAGTGGCTTGCAAAAGTATTCGGCCCCCTTAAACTTTTCCACATTTTGTCACATTACAGCCACAAACATGAATCAATTTTATTCGAATTGTGTACATGTGAGAAGTGGAACCAAAATCATACATTATTCCAAACATTTTTTACAAATAAATAACTGAAAAGTGGGGTGTGCGCAATTATTCAGCCCCCTGAGTCAATACTTTGTAAAACCACCTCTTGCTGCAATTACAGCTACCAGTCTTTTAGGGTATGTCTCTACCAGCTTTGCACATCTAGAGACTGAAATTCTTGTCCATTCTTCTTTGCAAAACAGTTCCAGCTCAGTCAGATTAGATGGACAGCGTTTGTGAACAGCAGTTTTCAGATCATTGCCCTGGCTTTATGTTTAGGGTCGTTGTCCTGCTGGAAGGTGAACTTCCACCCCAGTCTCAAGTCTTTTGCAGACTCCAAGAGGTTTTCTTCCAAGATTGACCTGTATTTGGCTCCATCCATCTTCCCATCAACTCTGACCAGCTTCCCTGTCCCTGCTGAAGAGAAGCACCCCCAGAGCATGATGCTGCCACCACCATATTTGACACTCAGTGTTCAGAGTGATGTGCAGTGTTAGTTAGAATTTTGGCCAAAAAGTTAAATTTTGGTCTCATCTGACCAGAGCACCTTCTTTTCTTCTTGCCACTCTTCTATAAAGGCCATCTTTGAGCAGTGCACGACTAATAGTTGTCCCCCCACCTGAGCTGTAGATCTCTGCAGCTCGTCCAAAGTCACCATGGGCCTCTTGGCCGCAATTTCTGATCAGCGCTCTCCTTGTTCGGCCTGTGAGTTTAGGTGGACGGCCTTGGCTTGGTAGGTTTACAGTTGTGCCATACTCCTTCCATTTCTGAATGATCGCTTGAACAGTGCTCTGTGGGATGTTGAAGGCTTTGGAAATCTTTTTGGAACCTAAGCCTGCTTTAAATTTCGCAATAACTTTATCCCTGACCTGCCTGTGAATACTCACTCATACCAAACTCTCTGCTCAAATAATCCCAATCTTGTACGAACTCCATTGGCTCCCAGTTGCCTACCGTATTAAATAAAAAATTCTTCTCCTTGTTTTTAAATCTTTAAATGGCTTATCTCTTGTGCAATATATATATAGGGTAGCAACAGGGAAGTAACAATATTTTTTAAAAGAACTTAACAAAGATCTCAAAGGATTTGGGGCAACTGAACTAGTGATCAAATTAAAAATAGCTTTTAATAAGAATGTTATACAGACTATTAGGGGGGGGGGAAACAGTAATATACAGTGAAGAATCCATACAAAGTTTTTTAAAAGGACAAAAGGAGATCAAAATATTAAACTAGACGACCACTTCCCAAACATCAGACAGTTCGTTCATGACGTAAAATCTTTCAGAAAACAAAAAGCATTCGTGGACACCAAAATATTCAGACTAAAGGAATGGATTACCAAAATAAACATTATGAATATTAGAATGTTTTTTCCTTTGTACCGGACATTGGAATCATTTGTTATATACAGTGGAACCTCGGAGAGAGAAAAACCGTTGGCTCATTTGTGATCATGTGATGCTCGGCATCAAAACAAGAAGTGCATGCGTGATACATGATACTCGGTACTCGTAAACCAAGACTTGCTCGTTTTCCAAGTCAAATGTATTAAAAATATTTGCTCGTCTTGCGGAACACGAGTAAACCGCATTACTTGCAATACAAGGTTCCACTGTATATTTTTGTAAAGACTGGTCTCATCTTGTTAGACCAGGAAACGGTTTTTGACCGCGTTGAACATAAATACTTGTGGATGGTGCTGAAGAGCTTTGCGTTTCAAACAGGTTTCACAGCCATGATCAAAACATTGTACAGTGACATTGAGAGTGTACTGAAGGTTAATGGTGGTTTATGTGTCCCTTTTAAAGTACACAGAGGCATTAGCTTTATGGTTTTAATATACCTCATTTTAGTATTTCAACTTGTTTTTCATCTTACAGTATGCAGACGATCTGGCTGTAATGGTGAATACACAGACAGATGTGAATTTTTTAACTGAAGTTTTAGAAGATTTTAAGATTTAATCATCTGCTAAAACCAACTGGACTTAAAGTGAAGCCATTTTAGTGTGAGAATGGGGAGGCGAGCCGCCCACACTACTAGGGGGTTTAATGTGGAAAAAGAGTGGTTTTAAATACTTGGGTGTCTACCTGGGCAGTGCTGAGTTTTTAAACAAAAACTAGGAGGGTATTGTTGAAGGCATAAAAGGCAGACTAAGCAGATGGAAGTGGTTTGTCCCAAAGATGTCTTACAGAGGACTGGTGCTGTTCATCAGCAACTTAGCAGCATCGTCATTGTGGCAAAAACTGACATGCATGGACCCACCACCAAACCTGCTAGCAAGCATACAGGTCCCACTGGTAAACTTCTTCTGGTATAAACTGCACTGGATACCACAAAGCCTTCGTCACCTGCCTAAAGATGAAGGAGGACAGGATCTGGTGCAGCTAGCCAGCAGAACTGCAGCCTTCTGCCTGCAGTTCATCCAGAAACTCCTCACCGGAGCTAGTGACGAAGGGTGGAGAGCAGCAGCCTTCACACTCCTACGCACAGTGGGAGGACTCAAACTGGACATAACTCTGTTTTTAATGGAACCCACAACACTGGACACCAATGGATTACCAGTTTTTTATCAAAGACTTTTTAAAATTTGGAACTTTTTTAAAAAACAAAACAAAGGAAACAGAACCTTACACTGGCTGCTGGAGGAGCCCCTAGTTTGTGGAGGGCATCTAGACATCTCTAGTGGAATCACCCCAGCACTATCCAAGACCCTGGTCTCTGCAGGGATTGTGACACTCCGGCAGCTGGTAAACATTTGGCAGCACACATGGGACTGCGGTCTCAATGGGTCGCTAACCAACTCCTGCATCGATGGAGAACCACCATTACTATTTAACCATTACTCGTTAAAGTAGTAAATGACCTCCTATTGGCCTCTGATCAGGGTTGTGTAACTATGCTTGTATTACTCGACCTCAGTGCAGCTTTTGACACCATTGATCATGCTATTCTTCTTCACAGATTAGAAAATGTAGTAGGAATTAAGGGTACAGCCCTCTCCTGGCTCAGATCCTATTTGACTGATCATTATCATTATGTAGACTTAAATGGTGATCATTCTGCATGTTCTCTAGTGGAGTTTGGCGGTCCACAGGGTTCAGTTTTAGGCCCACTGCTTTTTTCCCTTTTCATGCTTCCTCTGGGCAACATCCGTAAGCATGGTATTAGTTTTCATTGTTTTGCTGACGACACACAGTTATATGTCTCAGCAAAACCTGATGAGAAAAACCATTGAGCAATGTGTGCATGACATAAGAAATTGGAAGCTAATTAACTTCCTTTTGCTTAATCCGGATAAGACAGAAGTTCTAGTCATAGGACCGCATACAGCTAGGAGTAAAATCTTAGATCACACCGTAACTTTAAATTTAAATTTTATTTGTCACATACACAGTCATACACGGTACGATATGCAGTGAAATGCTTTAGATGGCCGTTCTGTTCCATCAAGTGCAACAGTAAAAGACCTCGGCGTGATTATAGATTCCAGCCTTTCATTTGAAGCTCATGTAGATAATATCACCAGGATAGCATTCTTTCACCTCAGAAATATTGCCAAGATAAGAAATATATTGTCGCTAAACGATGCAGAAAAACTAGTTCATGCTTTTATCACTTCTAGGTTGGACTATTGTAATGCCTTACTGTCTGGTTGTTCAGCTAGGTGCATAAACAAGCTTCAGCTAGTCCAGAATGCAGCAGCGAGAGTCCTCACTAGAACCAGAAGATATGAGCACATCACCCCTATCCTATCTTCACTGCATTGGCTCCCTGTGAAATTTCGCATTGATTTTAAAATACTACTCTTGACATATAAAGCATTAAATGGTCTCACCCCACAGTATCTGAGCGAACTGCTAGTGTCTTACGATCCGCCACGCCTACTTCGGTCAAAGGATGCAGGCTGTTTGTCAGTACCGCGTATTATGAAAACTACAGCTGAGGGCAGAGCTTTTTCTTACAAAGCCCCAAAATTATGGAATAGTCTTCCAAATAGTTTTCGGGACTCAGTCTCAGTGTTTAAGTCTAGGCTAAAAACCTATTTATTTAGCCAAGCATTTTTATAAATAGATTTGCCTTAGGGAAAGGAGCAGATCTGGGGGACTCATGGACGTAGAGTATTATGGTGAACTGGTATGTTTAGATGCTGTCTTCCTCACTCTCATTTGATCACTCAGGTTTGTTGACGGTGAGGTGATTGTTTGCTTTACATCTCAGGGAGCCCTCATGTTTGTGTTTCCTTCTGGCTCTCAATTTTAGTTATGCTGTCATAGTTAGTCCTGCCGGAGTCCCTGCTTGCACTCTACAGTAAATATACATTCACATTATACATTATGTGACTGTGACCATACCTAACTGCCATCTCTCCTCTTCTTCTCTTTCTCCCCCTCTTTCTCTTTCCTCTCTCCCCCTGTCTCCCCCTTCCACTCTTTCTTTCTCTCTGTCGAGCTACACATGTCATTCCTGACCTGCCAGTGATCCAGACTCCCTCTGCCCTCCGGACCTGTCTGACCCATCCTGGTGCCCCGCTTCTGGTTGGAGGTCTCGTCGCATGGATGCCCCGTGTGTGTCTTTGGGATGCGTCTGGTGTCTGGGGATGATTCTCTCTACTTAGAAGATGGTTCTGGCCCCGACTGGTGTTAACAGCTGTTTCTCTGAGGACTTGACAATTCGATAGTTCAGGACTGGAACTTTCTACAAGTCTATCTGAGTCTCCAATAACTACCTGGACTCCATTTTAACATCAATTAAGATCAACTATTATAGCTGAACTGCCTGCCACCTAACACACTGTATGAATGCAGATCATTTCCTGCTATCTGTTTCACCCAGATGAGGATGGGTTCCCTGTTGAGTCTGGTTCCTCTCAAGGTTTCTTCCTATTACCATCTCAGGGAGTTTTTCCTTGCCACTGTCGCCCTTGGCTTGCTCACCAGGGACTGTCTGACCATTTTGATTCATACACATTCACATTCCATACAACTCAAATAATTCTTTTGATTGTGTAAAGCTGTTATGAGACAATGTCAATTGTTAAAAGCGCTATACAAATAAAATTGAATTGAATTGAATAACATTGGAGGAACGTGTTCAGCTGATGGAATACACAAGAAACGAGACCAGCTCTACAGAAGAGGAACCCTTTCCACAGTTGATCCAGACCTAGAGGGATACGGCGGCCCCCTCCTGGAGCATCAGGGTGAGCAAGAGGTGAACTTTGAGACAGTGTCTGGTAATGCTCTGTACAAAGCTTGCGTGAAGGTTTTAAACAAGAAAAAAATGAATGGGAGGGTAGCAGTAGCGGCTGCTCTAAGACTACAAGGGAAGCTCCGCTTCCTCTAGTATGTCAGAAAATAAATACTCATATATGCACTGTCGTATTTATATTGGTTTTAATAAAAGTGCGCTAGAACACGTTCAACTTCATGACTAGCTCGTTCAGAATCAGTTATTTATTGTAGATTGTTTGACGCGATTGTCTTGTCATACATTTCCGTGCAGCACAGCGCATTAAACCCTCCTGAAGCCCAGCTTCACTGGATCTCTATGGGCAGCACAGAGGAGCTTTTTTCACTGCAAAAAAACTGGATGGTAATTGGATAAATGCCCCAAAATCGTCACTTCCAGGGAAGCTCAGCTTCTCTGGGAGTGAATGGAGCAGTGGGCTGGCCAGGACACTGGGCTGCTGCATTATGATTGGAGGAGCTGTTTAAAGGGCAGAACCCCTTTTTTGATTGACAGCATTTCTTAAAAATACATCAGCGCTACAGAGATTCGAGTTCAGTCCCATGCGGATTTGCAGGTGAAGTGGTACGCAAACTGCTGCACTCTGTATTGTTTGCTGGTGATATAAACCATTTTTGTTTGTACAAATAATTCTTTAAATAATGAAAAAAAATATATATTATAGCGTTCTTGACTTTGCTCCTTGTTTCAGCATTGTAAAGTTAGTTCATATAATTAAAGTAGCTCATGGAAGGGGAAACTAGCCAGCTAGCTTCCCCTGTTTCAAAACAGCCACCACTGGAGGGTAGACTTAACACCCCATGGAGCACTGAACTGGGTCTTAATAGTGATATTAGGGGTCACGTGACGCAGGTGATGAGGGAGGACGTGCTGCAGTGAGCTCCTCTAACGAGCTATATTATCAATCCAAATCCTTAATTAATTTTCCAACTTGAAAGACTTTTAAGTAGGTTAAGTAAGCGTGAAGTTAATATTGTTTATGGCAGAATACAATTTTCGCCGAAAGGGAAGTAAATCTCGACCAACTGTCAACACTCTCGGGGCTAACAACCCCAGCACGTTACCTAGCATGGCCGACAACATGGAAGGTGAAATATCGCTACAGACGGTGTGGAAAGAAATTAAAGCCAGCAAAGAAGAAATCAGTAAACAAATCGACAAAGTGCCGTGACAAAGTGAAACATTTTGCCGAACAGAGCGACTCCGAGGGTAATTGTGGCGAAACTCCTCAACTTTAGAGAGAAACAGAAAATCCTTCAACTCGCGAGAGAGCGAAAGGAAATCTACTTCGACAGTCGGAGCATCCATTTCTTTCCTGATTTTAGCGCGGAGCTCCAAAATGCACGAAAGGCCTACACGGAGGATAAACGGGTAAAGTCAAGTTCTTCTCTACACCATCTGAGGTTAAAGATTTTATTGACTCTTTTGGTAAGGATACCGAGGCATCTCCTCCTGAATAAAAACTCTGTCACAATAGATCTCTCGATCCTGGTTTAAATAACGACACTTTATTTGTTACCTTAGTTATTTTTTAATACTGTGTACCTAAACATGTACACTGTTGTGTGACTTATACGCTCTTACAGGTTGTTCACTCACTTTTGAAGGCAAAGTTTTTGAGACGTTTTATAGATTGATATTTGGCTCGTTGGTGATAGCTACAAGTTCGGTAGCATAGAGGTAGTTGTAAGTTTTTTCCTTTTTATTATCCTTTTTAAAATTCTTATTTGTTATTATTTTTTTTTTTTTATTTTTTTTTTTCTTTTTTTCTTCTCTCAGATTTTTTTATGCATGTATTTTCTTTTTCTTCTCTCTCTTTTGCTTTCCCTCTTGTATTGGTGGATTTGAAGTCTTCTGTATTGCCTTTGTGCAACAAAATGTCCCTTTTACACTGCATAATGATAGCAGTGTGCAGTGGTGATCCTCACTCATATCTCAGGGCCCAAATTAAATGACTAACTCCTTAAATTGTGTATCATGGAATGTCAGGGGTATGAACAATCCAATCAAAAGGGGGAAAATATTATCATACGTGAAAAGGATTAACACTGATATAGCATTTATACAGGAGACACATCTCACTGATCAAGAACATAAAAGACTCAGGAGGGAGTGGGTGGGTCAGGTATTTTACTCATCATTTTCATCCAGCGGGATTGTAAAGCTACAATTTAACCTAATTAGCAAGTATTCTGATCACTCTGGAAGATAAATAATTGTTGAATGTGAGATAAACGGGGAATATATAACTCTAGTAAATCTCTATGGACCAAACCACAACGATCCAACCTTTTACAGCAAATTGATATTACAATTAGCAACTATTAAGGGCAACTATATTATTGGAGGCGACTTATTTTAGTTCTAGATCCTACAAAAGATAGATCCTCAAAAGAATTTTCCAAATTTAAAGCATCTACTATCTTATATCAAGGAATGACTGATTTGGGGCTGCGTGACATATGGCGTACCCTTTACCCAGACCGAATTGATTATTCATTCTACTCAAATGTACATAAAGTTTACTCAAGAATAGATTTTTTTCTTAGTGTCACAGGCAATAGAACATCAAATGAAGGATTGTAACTACCTTTCCGCTTCCATCTCTGATCATAATCCTGCTAAGCTTATATGGGAACCAACAACGATTATACCTCAATCTAAAAACTGGAGATTTAGATCTTACATGCTTAAGGATCCAAATTTTATTCAGTTTATGACCACCCAAATAAAAAAATCTTTGGAAACTAATGCTAATTCAGACTCTCATTCCATTATATGGGAAGCACTTAAAGCATTTATGAGAGGACATATCCTATCATATGGGACTTATAAAAGAAAAGAAAAGAGAGCAAGATTAAGGGAATTAGAAAAAGAAATAAGAACATTGGCGCTAGAGCATTCAGTGTCAAATAATGAAAAAGCCTTAACACAACTCACTCAAAAATGGGTCCTATATAACAACTTGTGCACGCAAAAGATTGAATCTAATATGGCAAGAACAAAATACCACTATTATGAATTTGGAGACAAAACTAGCAGATTACTGTCATGGCAAATTAAGAAAGAAGAATCAGACCGATATATACATTCGATTCAATTAAATGATGGAAATTATATTAAAGATCCGAGAAAGATTAATACTCTATTCAAAAATTTCTATGAAAAATTATATAAGATGGATCATAATTGTGGAAATATTGAAGCTAAAATTTTTCTAAATAAATTACAATTACCTAAGATCGATGATGAGGATAATGAATTGTTAAATTCTGATATTACTGAGAAAGAGGACCTTAAAGCCATTAATGACCTGGAAAATAATAAGGCCCCTGGTCCAGATGGCTTTCCAGTGGAGTACTACAAGTCTTTTTTAAAACTATTGTTAACTCCCTTAACAAACATGATTAAAGAATCCCTTGAAAGAGGTTCACTTCCTCACACTCTGGAATTGGCTACAATAACACTATTCCCTAAACCAGGAAAAGATTTAGTTAGGAGCATATAGGCCGTTAAGTCTTCTCAATACTGACTATAAAATTTTGACCAAACTACTTGCCTCAAGATTGGAAACTGTCATACCCAAAGTAATACATGCAGATCAGACAGGATTTATTAAAAACAGACTAGGTGCGGATAATGTCAGAAGACTATTACATATAATTAAAAGAAGAAATTGTCAATGTTTATATTGTCCATGGACACCGAAAAAGCCTTTGACAGAATTGAGCCTACTTTTCTTTTTGAAACACTAGATAATATGGGCTTTGGGTCTAGATTTACTGGATATCTAAAAACTATATTTAACTCCCCTAAAGCACAAATCCTTACTAATAATATTATGTCGAACACCTTTACTTTATCTAGAGGCTGTCGACAAGGTTGTCCTATTTCTACTTTATTATTTGCTTTGGCCATTGAACCTCTCGCTGTAGCAGTAAAATCTCACTACGGAATAAAAGGGGTTGAAATTGGCACTAATGATCACAAAATATCTTTATATGCAGATGATTTGTTGATATATCTGACTAATCTGCAACTCTCTATTCGCCCTCTATTAAAAGTACTTAAAGATTATAGTAATACATCTGGTTATAAACTGAACTACGAAAAACGTATAGCTTTTCCCATTAATATATCAGACCAAGAAAAACATATAGTTAAACCATTAACACTATGCAATAATGGGTTTAATTCATTCATTCATCTTCTGTACCGCTTTATCCTCTATTCAGGGTCGCGGGGGACCTGGAGCCTATCCCAGGAGACTTCGGGCACAAGGCAGGGTACACCCTGGACAGGGTGCCAATCCATCGCAGGGCACACACTCATACGCACATTCACACACTCATTCACACACTACGGGCAATTTGGGAACGCCAATTAGCCTAACCTGCATATCTTTGGACTGTGGGAGGAAACCGGAGTACCCGGAGGAAACCCACCAAGCACGGGGAGAACATGCAAACTCCATGCACACAGAGACGGGAATCGAGCCTGGCCGGGGAATCGAACCCAGACCCTGGAGGTGCAAGGCGACAGTGCTAACCACTACACCACCGTGCCGCCTAATGGGTTTAAATACTTAGGAATTCATATTGAATCATCATTTAACAAGCTATTAAAAAAAAACTACTACACACTCCTAGACAGAGTGAAAGAAGATTTGCAGAGATGGAAGGACCTACCAATATCATTAATAGGCAGAATCAATGTCATCAAAATGAATATTTTTACCTAAATATATGTACAAGTTCCAGTGCCTTCCTTTGAATATTCCAAAATCTTATTTTAAAGAATTAGGTAAAGTTTTATCAGGTTTCCTTTGGAGCGGCAAAAACCCTAGAGTAACACTCCTTAAGCTTCAAGCACCGTATAAGAAAGGGGGACTGAAACTTCATAACTTTAGACATTATTACCTGGCATCACAACTTCGGCCTATATGGATTTGGTTACACCCTGATAAGGTTAATGTCAGATGGTTATCAATAGAACAGTGGGAGATGAGTACTGTTTCATTAAAGGCTATTCCGTTTTTTTAATCAAAGAAAAGATTATCTACATTCACTAGGAACCCATTAATACTTGATACTTATGCTACTTGGGTGGAATCACATAAAATGTGTTCTTGACAACATCCCACTTAGAAATTTACCATTGTCAGAAAACCCTGTCGTTCCCCCAGGCATTATTGATTAAAGCGTGGGTACATAAAGGGGTAAAGACGTTGGAAAAATTATATGTCAATGATTCTTTAATAAGTTTTTAATTATTATCCCAGACATATGGTATCCCAAGACATAATTTTTAAAAATTCTTACAAGTTAGACACTGGATTAAAGAAATTCCCCCAAATCCCAATAGCATCAACATTTGAAAATATGTTTAATGATGAAGTGCCTTCTCCAAGTGGTATAGCTTCAGTAGGATATAATATTTTAACAACTCATTTCAAGCCATTTGATAATAGTATTTTGAAGCAGAGGTGGGAGGTTGATATTGGCTGCACATACAATTTGGTTGAGTGGGAGTCACTTATGGAGAGTACAGACTACTTTAATATCCACTAAACACCGACAAACTCAATTCAACATTTTGCACCAGACATACTATACTCCCCAAAGACTTCATATGTTAAATGTTAACATATCTTCAAAGTGTCAAAGGTGTATAGTATATGAAGGAAATTTATTGCATATGCTCTGGAATTGTCATGTTCTGAAAGCTCTTTGGGATTATATAATCGATGTCTCTTCAATGGTGATGGGTACCTCAATTCCTTGTGACCCTATAATCTGGATATCTCTAAACATTTCTAATCATAAAAAATATTTCATCCTTCTGGCTGGAACTGCAGGAAAGAAATGTATTAAAGAACTTGAAATCGACTCACTCCCCCCCATCAAGGAAACAATGGATCAACAAACTCACATCATACTGCACTCCTGAGGAAATACTTTTCAATGTTAGAAAATCACCAAAAACTTATATGTATACTACAACTATATATGTATGTATGAACACGTGTATATAATATTGTTATAATAATATTATCATCGGCGGCGCGGTGGTGTGGTGGTTAGCACTGTCGCCTTGCACCTCTGGGTTCGATTCCCCGGCCAGGCTCGATTCCCGTCTCTGTGTGCATGGAGTTTGCATGTTCTCCCCGTGCTTGGTGGGTTTCCTCCGGGGACTCTGGTTTACTCCCACAGTCCAAAGATATGCAGGTTAGGCTAATTGGTGTTCCCAAATTGACTGTAGTGTGTGAATGAGTGTGTGTATGTGTGTGTGCCCTGTCACCCTGTCCAGGGTGTACCCCGCCTTGTGCCCTAGGCCTCCTGGGATAGGCTCCAGGTCCCCCGCGACCCTGAATAGAGGTTAAAGCGGTATAGAAGATGAATGAATGAATATTATCATCATTTTTTAAAAATGTTTTATTTTATTTATTTTATTATTGTTTTTTTATTTATTTATTTTATTATTATAAAAAAAATTTGTAGTTGTTTTTTTTTGTGGGGGAAGGGAAAAAGAGAAATCGTGGTAGAATTGTTACAAGTACACTATTTATGTTTTACATATGGTTCTTGAAAAATAAAGCTATATAAAAAAAATAGTGATATTAAACCAGAGTGGAGATCATGTATAAACCACCATCAACCAAAAAGTCTGTTAACTCATTAAAAAAAATCTGTCCGTAACCTTGCCCTTCTTAAGCACTAGCGAACGGGACTGGTTTAAACTCCATCCGAGCTCCCGAATTAGCTTTTCCAGCCCTTGGAGTATCCACCTGCCTCCTGGCACCGATTGTGTGGTGACTGTCAGGTCATCCATAAATGCTCTGATCGGCGGTTGTCAGACCCCTCCTCTACTTTGGGGCCCCAACATTCAGGCTCTGCCGATTTGACAATCATATTCATAGCCACTGCAAACAGGATCACAGAGATGGAACAACCTTGCTCCTCACTGGCCTCCTTGTACTGCTTCTTGAGTGACTTGGTTGGAGTTGATCACTTCTCCTCAGCACCAAACCTCTCCTGTGCTAGGCGAAAGATGATGGTCGTCATTGCCTGCAGCCTTCGATCCACATCTCCCTTTTCTATTACTTCAAGAACCTTGTCGACATCCTCATCGAACTGCCTCCAGACTGCCATCTTACAAGCCTGTGGCCACTTGATTCGCACCTTTGCCTGGGGAAGAAGACCTGGAGGAATGGTTTGTGTCACACGGAGGCTCTGAGCACTATGGGGTGCTTCCTGGCTCGGCTCCTCCTGTGTCTCATCAGATGTAACATCTGTGCGCTGTGACACATGTCCTTTCTCCAAACACTTTGTCCTGGCTTGATGGATCTTCATGCCACGGCTGTTTTTGCAGGTTTTTCCCGCACCTGCATACTGCGGTCGTAATCGTTTCTCCATTGCCATTGGTCGGTAACCTTGGGTCTATCAGATTGGGGTTCTCATTCTCCCGCCCTCTCGGGCTCCCCTGGGGATATACTTCCATGGGTCAATCAAGAAGAAGAATTAATCTTTGCACCAAACTTAAACTGAAAAAGCACAATAACTATATATGCTTAAGAAAAAATACATTTTATTTATCAACTCAATCCCTATTCCATTTTTATATAACAAAATTTGTAAAATAAAGGATTGTAAAAAGAAAAAAGAACACACATACGCTCAGTCTCTCTCTCTTTTCTGCGCATGCGTTGGGTGTCAGGAGAGCGTGTGTAAGCCTGTTTGGCATCTTGCAAAGTTTTGGAAAACTTTCAGATTTTTCCCTCCAACTTTTTGTGTGTGTGTGTGAGAGAGAGAGAGAGAGACTGTGTCTGAGAGTGTGTGTGTATGTGTGAGAGAGTGTGTGAGATACGAATATATATATATATATATATATATATATATATGTATGTGTGTGTGGTTTTAGATGTCGGTGGTGGGCGGGGTCACTGTCAGCAGTAGACACTGTACATGCTGTTTACAGTGTTGTCAGTATTGTTGTCCTCGCCGGGTGTGGCGTGTGTCTCTGCGGTGATGGTGTGTTCAGGGCCGACCTGTTCGAGCCGGTGTGGGCTCTGACTGTCCCCACGCTGCTGCCACTGTCCCCCGGTCGAGTCACCCCCAAGGTCCCCAGCTGTTCTATGTTATTTAAAACCATTAAAATGTGCCAGTGGAAAGAGAGAAAAAGACATGCTGGAGCTTTTGTACCGGAGCGGGATCGCTCTCATGAGGCCGAGAAACTTTCCGAAGCGGGTCAGCTCCCTCATTATCGCCTCGTCCTTAATGAACGGAGAAGAAAAGAGTTTTTCAAAAAACTTGGCAGAACGCCAAACAGCCGTCCATACACACTCCTCACACCCAACGCAGAGAGAGAGTGTGTGTGTGTGTGTGTGTGTGTGTGTGAGTGGGTATAATTTATTTTGACTCAAGCTGATTATACAGATGTTGATTTCCGAGTTTTACTTTCAGCAGGAGTAAAAAAAACACGCCACACACACACACACACACACACACACACACACACACACACACACACACTGCGCTCAGTACTCACCGTCACTGTCACTCTGCTGCCTGCGTCATTACCGGATGTGATATCATAGCGCCCCCATGTGGCCCGGGTCAGTAAATAACCGCTCACTTCACATCCTTACTCTCATTAAAACTTCCCTTTTACTTTCTGGTATTGTTTATTGTTATTTATTATTTCTATTTATTCATCCTGAACACACTGAAGTAATAACTCCAGCGCTCAGAGATATAATCCACAACAATTGAACAATTGAAGAGTTTTCAAAATAAAAGTCTCAAACATACCTGTGTGTCTCCTCTTGTTTAAAGTTGTTCCAATCCCATGTTATTTATTTATTTATATATTTATTAATTTATTTTAGGGTCCAAGCACTATGACATCATTTCTGTCTTTGCTTCTACTTTTTTGGGGGGATTTAATTTAGTCATGTCCAATTCCTCCCCGTCACTAGGGGGCTCCACATTAAGGCTACTACTACTACCACTCAGTCGGGAGGGCCGAAGACTATCACGTGTTTTCTCCGAACCACGTGACGCCAGCCGACCGCATTTTTTTTCGGACTGCTCCCTCACGCACCATTGGGGGCGGAGTAACACACTCGGAGGACAGCGCTATCCGCTCCTTCCGCTTGCATGAGCTCACAGACGCCCCTGATTGGCTGTAGACCCGTGATTAATGTGGGAGCACGAAGTACCTCTCATCCCTCCCCTCTGTGAGAGCTCGGCCAATCAGCTCTCTCTAGAGCTCCGGCTGCGAGAGGTTACAGCATCACCCGGGAATAGAACCAGTGATCTCCGGATGATAGGGCGAGCACTTTACCACTGCGCTTTGCTGCTACTTTAACAGAAAATTTTAATTCAATTCAATTCAATTTTATTTGTATAGCACTTTTAACAATTGACATTGTCTCAAAACAGCTTTACACAATCAAAAGAATTATTTAAGTTTGTATGGAATGTGAATGTGTAATTCATTACATTAATGTGTTTACTGTTTCTCATCTATGATCTCCCGGACAATTTACTCCTCAACTCATTACCACAGAGTATTGCATTGTGTCGTGTTGTTGCTGTCGATTGAACAATTGTACATGCACTTTTTATCTTTTTTATAATACATTGATAGTTTGTTAATTTATGGTGTTAATTTGTTCTGTCAGCTATTCAGGTGTCTTAGTTAGCTAGTTAGTGTATGTTGTTAATTGATGTTGTATGTAACGCCTTGGTCCTGGAGGAGCGTTCGTTTCACTGTGCACTGAAATGTATATGATTGAACTGAGAAGAAGGGGCTGCTAGACTTGACTAGTGTGTGAATGGCTCTCCTCATCTAAGGATATAATTTTTCCATCATCCAGGCCCTTTTGGAGGTCTTAACGTACTTAAAAACTCAGCACACAGGTTGGAATCTGCTGCCATTAGGAAGCCTGCAAGTCTTACACAAGGCCTTTACACAAGATTTTGCTGCATAGTTCATACACACTTGCATGTATAAACACAAACTCAGTACACAAACTCTAAAGTTTGAGGAATTGTAATATCTCAATCTGTTCTGCCACGGTGAAGCCTTAAACCTATAGTGGAAAAAGTGGCTAATAAAGTGATGCCCGGGTGCTAACCCGCATTGTATCCAAAAAACATAAAACCACAACTGCCCAACTCACTGCAGAATTAAATGTGCACTTCACCTCACCTGTTTCCACCAAAATTGTTAGCGCCACAGGGTCAATGTACATGGCCGGGCTTGATGTGAAACTGTGAAACTGTGATACATTGTTTTTTGAGGAGTCCACCTTCACTGTCTTTCCCACATCCGGGAGAGTTATGGTGTGGAGGACCACCCACACTGCTGCATGCCCAGAGTGAAGCATGGAGGTGGATCAGTGATGGTTTGGGCTGCAATATCATTGTGTTCCCTAGGCCCAAAACTTGTGCTAGATGGGCGTGCCAAGGACTACCAAACCATTCTGGAGGACCGTGTGTTCACCCAGTGGTTCAAACATTGAACTCTGAAGGCGGTGCCATGTATCAGGATGATAATACACCAATACCATCAGACAAAGTGGTTTGATGAACATAAAAGTAAAGTTGAACATCTCCCATGGCCTGCAGTCACCAGATCTAAATATTATTGATCCACGTTTGGGTGTTTGGGAGGAGCGAGTCAGGAAACGTTTTCCTCCACCAGCATCATGTAGTGACCTGGGCCCGTATTCACAAAGCTTCTTAAGCCTAAAGGTTGCTCCTATTGACAAAATTCAAAGAAAATTCTTAGAATTATGACATTTTCTTAGAATTTCCCCTTAAATTTAGGACAAAATCTTAGTAAAGATAAAAATGATTCACAAAACATCTTATTCCTAAAAACAGCTCCTAAGGTAAAAATGGTTAAGAATAGAGAGGAGGACTTTAAGAGGCTTAAGAGTTTCTATAGCAGAGGACAAAATGGTGGAAAGAAAAAATAATCTCCAAATCCTGAACGTAAAGCTAAAAGTAAACACTGCTCTTCTGTCCAATTTGGTTTTCTTGTTCTTTTACTTCCTTCCATCTCGATTGGATTGTTGGCTACAGACCATCCAAAAGTGCAACTTAAACACACTGTGCTGCAATCATTAAACTGTAAAATCATTTTTGTTATTTTGTTTCCATCAATCTGAAATGGATTAAAGGTAATAAAATCAGTGTGATAAATAAATGTAAGAAAATAAATACAGTATCGGTTGCTTCAAAAGTAGACGCATTAGAAAACATTTGGCTGTTTAATTATCTTTAAGATATTTATATTAACATATACAGTTTCTTCATATGCAAAAATTATTATTTAACTGTTCTATTATCATATATACTATTTTCCACAAAGAGCAGATTTCAAGACCTTCACAGAGGTCAGAGGTTATTTTTTATCAACCAATCACAGTCCTTGAATTGCTGCATCATTCCTAGCAACGGGGTCGACCACGCCCCCTCACTAAGATAAAGGATTTTGTACTTTCCTTCCTCAGAGATGCTCTAAGACGTTTTCTAAATCACTTTTAGTTTCAGACTCCCAGCTAGAACTTTTTAAGCTAAGATAGGAGCTCTCTGAGAGAATTCTAAGAAGCTTTGTGAATACGGGCCCTGGTCACTATTCAGCAAGAAGAATGGCTCAAAATCCCTCTGGCCACTGTGCAGGACTTAAAGGACCATATCTTTATTACCTAATGCATCTTCTGGTTAGTATAACACAATATATTTTACATTACGATATACTGTGTATATATACACACAACAAATATACAATATATAACTCTGTTACTGCATATTCAGTTTGTATAACACACTTATTTATTATATTAATAGTCCACTTATGCACTTTGGTTAGAATTTAACTACATTTCATTGGCTCTGTATATGTTCTTTGCACAATAACAATGAAGTTGAATCTAATCAACTTCATTGTTCAACTTCACAGTAAACCTTCATCGTGATACATCAGCAGAGCTCTAGAGAGTCAAAGATGTTTTTAGCGCATCATACTGTTATTCAATTCCCTCCTCGGGTCTGTGTGTGTGTGGAGTTTGTATGTTCATAGTGGGTTTCCTCACACAGTCCAGAAGACATGGAGGTTAGACTAACTGGTGTTTCTAAATTCTCTGTAGTGTGTGACGTGTAATGATCATACTGTATACTGTACCAAAAAATGAACCAGATGTCAGGGTAACACACATTACCTCAGGTACACACAAAATACACACCTTCACAGAACACAACTACCTCACCCCACTCCGTGTGTGAATTAAGAGAGAGAGACACGCCCACACGGTGGTTTGAGTATTAATATTCTTTAATGAGGTTCATGCAGGTCTACACTCAAGGCATGCTGGGTAACTGAGACTGAAGCATTTAAGATCATAATAAAAACAGAGAGCTGCACATTCATGTCGCGATTAATAACAAACACAAATACACAAAGAAGCGCTTACTTTTCTTTACTTTTTTTCTTTTTTTCCCCTGCGTGTAATTAAAGCGGCTTTAAGACTCTAAAACCCTCGTCCATAAAAATACCATCCTCATTAATATTCATGAGCACACCATTATTAAAAGTTATAAAGGCGTTAACGTTCTGCACTGAAAAAGACTCGGACGTATAAAAGTGTTCTCTGTGGAGGTTCTCGTGGTTTTCCTGAGGTCTGTACGGTTTCGTATGAGAGGAGTCAAACACCGGCCTCGTCCCAAACCAGGGCTTTAACACTCCCTCACACACTTCCCCTTACTGCTGCACACCGCGCGTCCACCATCTTAGGGGCGGGTCCTCTCCAACACCCTCCCACGTCACTCTGGCCCACATTACCCAGAATGCACTCCTACATATCAACCCTATCCACTTCTTAATGCACTACTTTTTTTAGTGAGTTTTGAGGTCATGAGGAACGTAGCGCAATCATGGGTTTACCCATAATGCACTCTGGACTCTCGTAACAGGAAGTAGGGAACAGGAAATAGGAGGTTTCCTCTCCAAGATGGCGGACGCAGCTTTTCATAAACATTAACATGCGCGATTTAACACTATGTTTTTTTCTTTTTAATTAACCCTTGATTGTCTAAAGTTTGTGGCAGCTAACAATGCTGCACTAATTTACTCCACTGGCTAGTCAGCATGCTAGCAACACAGGACAGCTATAACGACAAAGTAACTTATACAAATCACCACAGGAAATATATTATCATCATATCCCATTAGTTAGCAATCAGGCTAGTTAGCATGCTAGCGAGGTAGCACTCCAGTGTGGAGGGCGTGTCCGGCGCCCCCTGAAGGCACGGATGCCACTCGCATCACCCACACGGTCTCCTCTGCTGAGGACGCGAAGACAACGTCGACTCTGAAACAAATACAATCGTTCACGTTTAGCTAAAGCTAAGCAGAGCGTTCAGGAGTAAGCTAGCTAGTGGTTCCACTGAGGAGATCTTATTGCATTATTTCAGCTAAACAGAAACACATAGCGAGCTAGCTAGCGAATACAATAGGCTAGCTGGTTATGCCAAGTAAAAGAAACAGCTAACTGAAAAATATCGCTTAACAGGGACGCTAATGGAGTTGCTAAAGATAAAGTTGCTAGCAAGCATGTCAGTTAAATAACACATTTAAATTTTTTTTTCTAAATTCATATTTTAAACATTTTCTCATTAAAAACGTATAAACAGGTTTGTGGGCGGAGCAATGCATGAGCTAAGCGTGTGAAGTGACTGAACAGAGACAAGAGGATTAAACGTGCATGCTAGACGCGCTAACTTTCACTCTAAATGAGGATGTTTAGACACTGATAGCTAATGTGGCCTAGGGTACTAGCAATGAGCTAACCAGATAATGCTAAGCTAAGCTAGCATATGCTAGCTGTAGATTGTTCTTGCCCGTCAGGTGGAGTGCGCATGTTGTAGGGGAAGTGGATAAGGGAAGGTTAAAGGTCGTCATGGAGACGAGGTCAGATCAAAGGACACATTAACACTAATAAACACCACAACATTACAGAAAATAAACATGAAAATAAAATAAACAACATTAAAATATTGGTTTAAAAATCCCGTATGAGTACTGCACGAATACATTAGTGCGTATATCAATGCGTGTGTGAGTGTGTGTGTGAGGTTCTCTGGTTGATGAAGCTGCTCTTCATGTTTATGGCACCACATTTCATGGTGTGTGTATGAGTGCAAGTCACACACACACCCACCCCTCCCTCCTGTAAAGATGCGTGTGTGTGTGTTTGTAGAGACAGAGAGTGAGAGAGAAAGATACAAAGACATGAAGAGACACAGAGAGAGATAGAGAGACACACACACACACAAAGAGTGAGACACAGAGAGAGAGACACACACAAAGACAGAGAGAGACAGAGAGAAAGTGGTGTGTTCTGATGGTGTGAGACGGTTTGGTCTCACGTCACTCGTCTGTAACATCAGAGACATGGTCAGACTCCAGCAGTCTCGTCTCTTGATCGAGTCCCCTATACAGGTTGCCGAGAGAGCACACGCTATGGCTGTTAATTAGCAAGCTATAGATTGCGTTAATAATCATTATGAAGCTAGTTAAGAAGCCTGGGGGATCGGGAACTTGACGCTTCCTGAGGTAAGACCGAAGGAGTCTCCAGTCTCAGCGCTGCGCAACACTCAGGGGTGAAGCTAGAAAACCTCTATTCACCGCATCGCTAATGTGAGACTGAGGGAAGGGGCGGTGCTTCACACAGTCATTCAGGATTCATCATATTGGTTATTGTGTGTGTGTGGGGGGGATAAGTCGGGGATAAGTCGTAGCAGCGTACTCTGATGAGTTAGCATGAGGTCCGGTTTAAATAACGACAATGAAATAGAGTGGAAATCGGAGCATCTCATAGGGCGCCAGTACTTTTGTTAACTAGTATCATAATTCTGACACTAAGGGGCGTGGCCATGGCACCAACGTTACAGCGCTGACTATCAAGAACACTGTGTGTGCGTGTGCGCGTGCGTGCATGGGTGTGTCCTCAATGAAATTCTAACTGTAAATCATATTCACGTTGTTGTTGTATTTCTCACTTACACACTCGGGGTGGACGTGACACACACTCGACGTTCAAGTGCTCAGGCTGCAGAATCTTAGATTCATTTTCATAAACTCCTCATTTACATAAACATATATATTTAAATTTATATCCTTATTTATATATATATATTCATAAAATACGCGGCGTGTCTTTGAGACCACATACGACACATACGAGTTTAAAACGTTTGCGCTAACATTACCTAAACTAGTTAGCGCTGAATATTAACAAGCGTGTGACTCGAGGAAAGCCCACTTCAGCTAATGAATATTTAGCAATTTTAGATAACATTGACAACTAGCATTGATTAAAGCCTGCTAGCTTAGCTAAAAGGTTAGCTAACTTTAGTGCTAAAGATTATTTAAAAAAAAAAAAAAAAAAAAAAACTCTCTCCGCGTGAATCCTGTCAGGTTTGTGCTGTGTTAGCAAGGTAAATGTTAGCTAACTTGGTTTAAGAAGGGTATGATTTTTATAAAGATCATATAAAAGTTTTGTCAGATTAGCATGTAGGTAGAATTGTAATAAAATTGTCATAGATTATGTTGGTTTAACTCGAGGTAAACAAAATTAACATTATAACATCCCTCTCAGAAATCTCATCATGCTAGCAATGTCCTTATATGAACTTAAAGACACGCCCACTGTGGTGTGTGAGCTATCAATATTATTATTATTATTAATAAGCAATTATTATGATGGTAATCGCTACTAGCGGCGTCCACCCCGAGTTCTCAGTTTGGCCCCTAGGGGGCGGGCCCAGCACCACCAGCTCCACCCATGGCTCCATGATTGGTCGGGGGTTTGATAGGTGGGGCCGGGTGCTGGTGTTGGAGGGCGTGGCGCTCCAGGAGGGTGCGGTGCGTGAAGGCGCGGTTACACACGCTGCAGGAGAAGTTGCGTTCAACGCGGTGGGTGCGCATGTGCACGTTGAGCGAGCTCTTCTGCGTGAAGCGCTTACTGCACACGCTGCACTGGAACGCTCGCACGCCCGTGTGCACCACCATGTGCTTCAGCAGGTAGTCGCGCAGAGAGAACGAACGCCAGCAGATACTGCACTGATGGGGCTTCTGACCTGTACACACACACACACACACACACACACAAATTAGCTGCAGAGACAACTCAGTTAAGGAAAAGTGTGTGTAATGATGTTTATGAAACAGGTGTTTTAATAAGATATAATGCAGTGGGCGTGGTTTCTGCTGTAATTGTCTGAAATAATACAGAACTGTCCAGTGGGTGTGGCCTCTGTGGCAGGCATAAGAACAACAAAAAAAATGGAGCAGTTTGTGTGGCTGTTCTGTCAGTCTGAGGGAAAGGGTGTGGCCTATGTTCTGTCAGTAACAGGGGAGGGGCGTGGCTACTGTTGTGTCATTCTGAGGAGAGAGGGCGTGGC
The DNA here is from genome assembly GCA_030522415.1 of Channallabes apus. Classification (NCBI taxonomy): domain Eukaryota; kingdom Metazoa; phylum Chordata; class Actinopteri; order Siluriformes; family Clariidae; genus Channallabes; species Channallabes apus. Next base: position 782,815 of record CM060124.1, read on the forward strand.
CTATTATCTGTCATTCTGAAAGGGGGTGTGGCCTATGTTTCATCCTGTACAGACTACAGCCATGGATACTGGTGTGGATGTGCGTGTGTGTGTGCGCGAGCGCGCGCGTGTGTGTACCGGAGTGTATAAACATGTGCTTGCTGTAGTTCTTGCGCGATCGTAGAGATTTGCCACAGTGGCTGCAGTCGAACGACGTTTCCGATCCCTGAGCCGTAAAACTTGGACCTGCGACGCACGCCTGGGCCGGAGGGGGCGGGGCCGGGGTCATCGGAGGTGGGGGCGGGGCTGGCTGGCACGTCTCTGGCATGCTGTCTATTGCCATAGCTCCTCCCACAAAGAAAGAGGAGGGTTGTGATTCGCTGACAGGATACTGAAAGAGCATCTGGAGGAAGAGAAACAGACAGGTGTGTCAGTGTTACATATACCTGAGCTGCAGAGGAGATTGACTCCGCCCCCAACAGGTGGTGTGGGGGAGGTACAGGGGGCAGTTCAGTAACTGGGTTTTTAGTTTCAAATTGCATGAAGTACATGTGTGTTAGACCTGATTATTGATGTGAGAGGAAGTAGGCGGGGACAGTGGTTTGTTGCCACGGGAACGAGGATTTGACACCAGAGCCTGAGACGCATCAGTCTGCGGCCAAAAACCTCCAGCGTACACGTTCTGCTCTTCATAAAACCCTGCCTGTAACACACACACACTATTTTCAGTATTTACAGTATGTATGTATGTATGTATGTATGTGTGTGTGTGTGTGTGTGTGTGTTACCTGGCTGTAGCTTTGTGTGTGTGCCTGTGTGTGTGCCGTGTCCTGTCGCTCATCCAGTTGAAACAGGTCTTCTCCATCCTGCAGGTTCTCTTCATCCTTCACCACCACCACCTGCTCTGGCCCCATCACCTAAACACACACACACACACACACACACACACACACACACAGTTACCATTTCTTTATTAGTCTTACTAAGCTGTGCTGTTGACCGTGCATTCACAGCTGTGCGTGTGTGTGTGCGCGTGTGAGTGAGAGATTGACCTGTAACCGCAGGGGTTGTCTCTGTTTGCGGCTATGCCCCGCCCCCCTGTCTCTCTCTCCGTCTCTCCCTCTGTCCTCCAGCTCCTCCCCCTCACTGAATCTCTCCATCCCCACAGGCAGCTCCTCAGCCACGCCCACAAAACCTGCCCCACTGCCACGCAGGCTGTCCCTGACCATTGGGGCGGGGTTGTTCATGGGGGTGTGGCCTGACTCCGCCCGGTTATGGCTCTGGTTCTGCGTGGTGCTTCTCTCAGCGTTCTGGTTCAGCATGTAGCTTTGGATCTCCTGAGGACAGCTCACAGGCTTCAGAGAGGCCCCGCCCCCTGATGCACCAAGACCTTCCCCTCTGCACATCAGGTCACCGAGAGGGGGCATCATCCTGCCAACTCCGCCTGCTTCCAGAGAGGCCGCCTCCCCCTGCCCTGCCCCTGTTCCACAGAGCAAGAGAGAGTATTAACCAAAGACCAGACAGGACTGCCTATTGCACTAGTAGCTGTCTGTCGGTCTCTGTGTGTGTGTGTGTGTGTGTGTGTGTGTGCTACCTGTCTTTCTGTCTTTGTGCTACCAGTTTGTGGGCTGTCTGTGCTACCTGTCGCCTGCGCCTGTGTGTTACCCATGTGTTACTTGTCTGTCTGTCTGTGTGCTATACCTGTCTGCCTGCACCCTGTCTGCCTGTCTGTACGTATGAGCGCTATCTATCTGTCTGTGCGCTACCTGACTGTGGGCTATGTCTGTCTGTCTCTGTGTGCTACTTGTCTATTTGCACTCTACCAGTCTGCTGCCTAGCTGTCTCTGTCTGCCTGCACTCTGCATGTCTGTCTGTGCGCTACCTGTCTGCAGTCCTGCTTGATGTTGTGAGATGAAGTGTGCACTTGGCTGATCCGTGCTCTCGGTCGTGACATCTCCGCACTCCTCCATGGTGTACCCAAACCCAGGCATGGCTCCTCCCACGGTCCCGCCCTCCTCAGCGGTCCGGCCCTTGGCGGCGGCGGCCGCTGCGGCGGCGGCAGCGGCCTGTTTGTGATTGGCAGAGGCAGATATGATCTGTGTGCACTCGTCGATGACGCTCTTGATCTGCAGGATGCTAGCGGCAGTGAGCATGCGCAGGGCCTGAGAGCGCAGCAGCACCATGGAGCCGCTGTACAGGAAGTCTACCAGCTGCAGCACGGCGTCGGCCGGCACCAGGGGCGGTACGCTGATCTCCGAGTGGCCCAGCAGCAGCTTGTCCTGGAAGAAGGGGCTACCGGCCGCCAGTACGCAGGCGTGAGCGCGCAGGGACGCGTCCTGGATCCGCACCGTCACGTCGCAGAACACGCCGTCGCGCCGCTGGGACCGCAGTGACTCTAACACACACTCACTCGCGTTCTGCAGACGGATGTAGTGCACCGAGTCGGAGCCACACGCCGCCATGACCACGTCTGACACACACACACACACACACACACACACACACACACACACACACACACACACACGTTAATGTATTACAGTTACAGCTTGGGTCCAAAACCTTTTGAGACCGGTGTTAGTCAGGCTTTGATTCACAATCGAATGACATATTCTAAATCATTATAGATGTTAAAGGGTCTAACCCTAAACCCCAAGGTTGTGCTGTTGTACAACCTCAAGTGTGATATCGCTTTTATACAAACGCTATTCATCATCAATAGATTATAATTTTTTTTATTTAAACAGTTATTTAGCTCCGCCCACACATATCCTTACATGCTAGGTGGAACTAACTAACCGCGACAGGCAGAGCTGGTGATCTACAGATAGTGTAATGAACAGGAGGTGAGAGTGGTGTTAAACTCTTATCTGAACTCTGTATCCAGAAGGTGATGAGAATAAACCCTGGAGGTGGTGGACAGTCCTGAGAAACAGATTTACTTTATATTTACACTTATTACACTTTAGAATATCAGCTCCGTTAACTTCCGGGTTCAAATGGCATTAAAGGTAGGGTGTACAATCTCCCTTACTCCACACCCCAAGTAATGCCCTTGGATCAGAGGGATTCGGGATTCAGCCTCGTGATACAAGCTAGTTAGCTTTGTAGCTAAGCGTTAGCTGTGAACAGAACGACACAGACGGTTCAGAGTCGATTCAGAACAACTTAGAAGTGATTAGTTCAGAGACGGCGTGTTGTTTAAGACATTACATAACGTTATCAGGTGTGTGTTCTTACTGAAAGTGCTTCTGTGTCTGGGTGTGAATGTGGGTTTTGTCAGGCAGCTGCTCTCTCCTCAGTACTGTGGACCGTACAGACCTACTCTCACCCACGCTGAGACACACAGTTAGTGTCATTAACCACTGGACAACACCTGGGACACGCCCACTCATACAGAGAGTTACACCGCACAGTGCTGTTACTGTCTAATATCATCACCTGGGACACGCCCATTCATACAGATACACACACACTGACTTCTCTCTCTCTCCACACACACACACACTGACCTCTCTCTCTCTCTCTCTCTCTCCACACACACACACTGACCCCTCTCTCTCTCTCTCTCTCTCTCTCTCTCTCCACACACACACACTGACCTCTCTCTCAATCTCTCTACACACACACTGACCTCTCTCTCTCTCTCTCTCTCTACACACACACTGACCTCTCTCTCTCTCTCCACACACACACACACACACTGACCTCTCTCTCTCTCTCTCTACACACACACTGACCTCTCTCTCTCTCCACACACACACACACACACTGACCTCTCTCTCTCTCTCTCTCTCCACACACACACACTGACCTCTCTCTCTCTCTCCACACACACACACACACACACACACACACACACTGACCTCTCTCTCTCTCTACACACACACACTGACCTCTCTCTCTCTCTACACACACACTGACCTCTCTCTCTCCACACACACACTGACCTCTCTCTCTCCACACACACACACTGACCTCTCTCTCTCTCTCTCCACACACACACACACACACACTGACCTCTCTCTCTCTCTCTCCACACACACACACACACACTGACCTCTCTCTCTCTCTCTCTACACACACACTGACCTCTCTCTCTCTCCACACACACACACTGACCTCTCTCTCTCTCTCCACACACACACACACACTGACCTCTCTCTCTCTCTCTCTCTACACACACACTGACCTCTCTCTCTCTCTCCACACACACTGACCTCTCTCTCTCTCTCCACACACACACACTGACCTCTCTCTCTCTCCACACACACACACTGACCTCTCTCTCTCTCCACACACACACACTGACCTCTCTCTCTCTCCACACACACACACACACACTGACCTCTCTCTCTCTCCACACACACACACACTGACCTCTCTCTCTCTCCACACACACACACACACACTGACCTCTCTCTCTCTCCACACACACACACACTGACCTCTCTCTCTCTCCACACACACACACACTGACCTCTCTCTCTCTCCACACACACACACTGACCTCTCTCTCTCCACACACACACACTGACCTCTCTCTCTCTCTCTCCACACACACACACTGACCTCTCTCTCTCTCTCCACACACACACACACTGACCTCTCTCTCTCTCCACACACACACACTGACCTCTCTCTCTCTCTCCACACACACACACTGACCTCTCTCTCTCTCTCCACACACACACACTGACCTCTCTCTCTCTCTCCACACACACACACACTGACCTCTCTCTCTCTCTCTCTCTCTACACACACACTGACCTCTCTCTCTCTCCACACACACACACTGACCTCTCTCTCTCTCCACACACACACACACTGACCTCTCTCTCTCTCTCTCTCTACACACACACTGACCTCTCTCTCTCTCTCCACACACACACACTCTGACCTCTCTCTCTCTCTCCACACACACTGACCTCTCTCTCTCTCTCTCCACACACACACACTGACCTCTCTCTCTCTCCACACACACACACTGACCTCTCTCTCTCTCCACACACACACACACACACACTGACCTCTCTCTCTCTCCACACACACACACACACACACACACACACACACACACTGACCTCTCTCTCTCCACACACACACACACACACACACACACACAGATCTCTCTCTCTGATGTTCCTGTTCTCTGCGTTAATGTTAATGTTCCCGCAACGGCCTGTCAGCTTCGACACACACACACACTAACTAACACACACACACACACCGCTGATCCTCATAACTCACGTGTGTGTGTGACACTGTCTGCGTGATGATGAGCGCGTGATTAGGCGCGAGCCCCGCACACTCCCGCAGCGCTCCTGTCCGCCGTCTTTATTCAGATCTCTCTCTCACACACACACACACACACATATACACACACATACACACACAGCTGCAGCGGAAACTACGGCTAGCAGGCACGGACAAAACACACACACACACACACACACTGAGAGACAGAATAAAAGTCCTCAGCTTTCCTTTAACGTTATACGTGTGTGTGTGTGTGTGTGTGTGTATACTCGCATTAAAGAGGAATTGTCTTTTGTGTGTGTGTGTGAGAGATAAATCTTAAATCTGATAATTCCTGTAAATGAACACACAGGTAAAGATGATATTTAATTACCATATCGATGCTGGAGCCAATCAGAACACACTACACATATGACATCATCAATCAGGAGTACAGCTCCACCCTTAACAACCAGTTTATTCAATTCTCTACAATTTCACTTTATTATATTTATGTACACTCCAGGGGTGTAGATTTAGTTTCACAATGCGCGAGTTTCCTCGTCTAAGAACAACGAACGGAATTCAGCTCCAAATCAACTAAAACTCCGACACAGAGGTCCGTTATCACGTCTACCGTTCAGCTCGTTCAGCGTGTGGAGTGCAGGATGTTTAGACATTCTTCCTCCGTCATTAGTGATCATTTTATTTGTGATAGGTGTGTGTTAGTACGGAGACCCTAAAGGGACATGGGTAAAAAAAAAATTTACTTTGGAGGGAAAAAAAATTCCCCCTTGGGAAAAAAAATGACAGGGGGAAAGAAAATGGGAGGCAAAAAAAATAGCCTAACATACTATGGATGGAAAAAAAATTAAGCTAGGAAATTATTTTTCCCAGAATAGTTTGCGAGATCTCGCTTTTTTTTTTTCACACCTCCTCTGCGCCTCATGTGTCCAACAGGTTTGCTCTCCTCAGTGCTGCACCCGCTGAGAAACCTGAAAGAGCTCTGGTTATAGGAGACTCTATACTGAGGCACGTGACATTAGCTAGACCTTTAGGGGCGCCAGCGGCAGTGGTTAGGTGTATCCCGGGGGGCCAGAGCACCGGACATAGCAGGTAATCTTAGGGCTCTAGGACAGCACAGGTTCTCTAAGATAGTGGTACATGCTGGAGCTAATGATATACGCCTTCGTCAGTCAGAGGTTAGTAAGAGTAACTTTACAGAGGTGTTTAAATTAGCGAAGGCGATGTCCGATGAAGTAATATGCTCTGGTCCCATCCCAATGAGACGTGGCGACATAGCTTACAGCAGGTTATGGTCGCTGAACCACTGGATGTCCAGGTGGTGCTCCAAAAATAATGTGGGCTTCATAGACAACTCGAAGACCTTTGAGGGAAAAGCTGGCCTGTTAGGGCGGGACGGTGTCCATCCCACTTGGGGAGGTGCTGCTCTCATTTCTGAGAACAGCATTTATGTCCATACTGGACTCCGTAGGCGTAAATCAGTGTGTAGTAGGACCCACTCATAAAGCAGGTCACACTTTAGACTTAATAATATTTTTCGGATTAATTATAAGAAATGTATTCACAATTCCACTGTCTGAAATTATCTCAGATCACTATCTTGTCTCCATTCAAGTGTGTCACAGTGATAATGTACGCACAGCACCGCGCTACCGTATTAAACGTACATTCACATCAACTACCACACAGAGTTTCATCAGGAATCTCCCAGTCTGACCCCACAGAACTCGATCAGGCGACTGAATATTTAGAGTTGACACTTCGTTGTACCTTAGATAATGTAGCTCCAGCTAAAAGAAAAATTATTAGAGATAAGAAACTCGCTCCCTGGTATAACGATCACACGCGCACTTTAAAACAGACCGCTCGGAAATTAGAGCGTAAATGGCGTCAAACTAAATTGTTAGTATTTCAAATAGCATGGAAAGAGAGCATCCTGAACTATAGGAAAGCTCTTAGTGTAGCTAGATCAACGTATCTCTCCACTCTTATAGAAGAAAATAAAAATAATCCTAGATTTTTATTTAATACCGTAGCCAAATTAACCAGAAATAAGACCACTACAGAAATCTCCACAACAACATCATGCAATAGTGAGGACTTCATGAACTTTTTTAATAATGTATAGCTCAGTGGTTAAGGCATTGGACTACGGATCGGAAGATCCCAGGTTCAAATCCCACAACCACCAAGTTGCCACTGTTGGGCCCTTGAGCAAGGCCCTTAACCCTCAACTGCTCAGATGTGTAATGAGATAAGAATGTAAGTCGCTCTGGATAAGAGCGTCTGCCAAATGCCTAAATGTAAATGTAAATGTAATAATAAAATTGTAAATATCAGGCATAAAATTGAGGCTTTGAAACCAAACAATGTAACTGATACAGATGTTAACCTAGCCATGTCAGATTCAAACCTAGAATACTTTACTCCTCTTGAAGAGAATGAACTAATTTCACTCATCTCTTCTGCAAATTCATCAACCTGTACAGTGGGTGCACAAGCAGTATGTGAGTTCTACCGTCGCAGCGTATGGCGTCAGCATTTGGGTTTGTGCGTTTGCTGGCTTTTACCACTGAGTGGCGCTATATAACTATAGACTGACGCCTCAGGCATCAGTTCGTTCTCGCCAGGCTTAATGAGGCGCAGGTCGTCCACAGCTGCACGTCGTTGCAGATAAAATAAAGTGAAACATTGTAATTAAACGAATTCATAATCACAGTAGTAACATTACAGTACAAATTTGTAATTCAAATGAAATTCAGTTTTTTTAGCATCGAATTTAAGCAACGTAAACGTTAACACACTGAACCTTTTTATTATGTGTAATTAGAAAAGCTACTCGTGTAGGGTCTTGTGTCATCTTAAATTTTGTGTTCTTTAAATTTGTAGCTTTTATAAGACTCTACTTTTATTTAGGTGCACTCACAATGACGAAAAAACTTTATGATTTTGTTAAATAAATAAAGTAAACGGGGTTCTGTATTGATTTTGGTGAACTTGAGCGCGTCAGAAAATTAACCCAAACTCTGTGTATACTCGCCTCACAGACGTGAAAAATATATACTTATAGAAAGCGAAATATCTGCTTTCATATAAACTAATGAAAAAAAATTATTAGATTATGTAATTCGTATGAAAAGTGAATTATAAGCTTGCTCACTGCTGCGGAGACGACGAGATGACATGATCACCTTCAGCAGCACAGACGAAACCAAAGGAATCACTAATTTATCAATGAATTATTAAAATGTTCAGAGTGAGTTTCCTGGCTGTTTTAACAAATATTTGAAGTAGATAACAGTAGCCCACATTTATAAAAGCATTTTTATTTATATAAAACTATAAAAAAAAAATCCTGCATTTATTTTTAGGTGTGCCCGCTGCCACAGTTCTTATATGGCTCTTTATCCGAGTAAATTCAGTAACAAACCTATAAAACATGTACATCTGTATGAATAAATTGTTTAAATGTGATGAGTGATTTATGTAAATGACTCAGTTTAGATGCAAGTAAATGCTCCTTGCTGCGCTGTTTGGGGGAGGGACGCGCTAATGACGATTTGGTCTGCTGTGTGGAGGCTCGCCCATGAGATGTTGCGCACTACACAGCTAAAATATGTTAGTATATCGAAATGTCTGCTTTTATATAAACTAATGGGGGGAAAATCAGCTTATGTAATTTGTATAAAACATGGATTACTACAGTGCATCTACTCACAGCCGAAACCAAAGACATCAACGTATCAATGAATTATTAAAATTATTATCTTATCCCTACCCCTGTTAAAACGGCGTACTCTCTGCTGCTGCGCCTGCGAGAGGTTGTGCGCGCGCGGTTGACTACACAGTAAAAACATGTGCTGAAAAACTGTTGTCACCAAAAATGTAACAGATGCGGACTCATGTCCATCAATCAAACAGTATGTTGGAGATGCAGGTGGGAAGACACTGCTTTGTGTAGTTAACATCAAAGACAAAAATAAAAAAAATAAAATGAACACCATAAATGACCAAATGACCATAAAATTCGCGTTAGATGTTATACAGCAGCGCTTGTGTTTTTGTGTTAGTATAAGAATGAAATGCAATAGGCTGGTATTCATGATTTTCTTTAATAAATAATGAAACCATTTTAACAAACTACAATTTTACAACCCAGTAGCACCCCCGCTGCGCTGTACCACCGCCGGCAAAACCTTCTGCAGATGATCAATATATTTACTGCGCGCAGTTTTGGTCAAGCGATCCTTCCAGAAAGTCACAATGGCCTGAAGAAGCTCATCTTTGTTCCGTGGCTTAGCCTCACGTCTGATGAACTCCTTCAGCGCGTGCTCGAATGGTGTTGATATTAGGGCAATTAATCCCTGATAGAACGAACAATAGATTATCAAGTACGGGCTAATACTTAACAGTTGCGCAATTATATTTCTATTCAGTAAAGAAAAACACTATTGTTATTATTTCAATACATACTGTGCAGCTGTGAGAATTGTGGCAGGAATATAGTGCCCTACGATTCACATTCATTTACAATATGTGCGTCAATGTCCAACTTAAACCAAGCATGCGTTGCTACGCTTGGATGCTCAGTAGTGTGCAATGCAGCAAGTGCAAGCCAAATGCGAACAAATAACGAAATAAGAGAGCTTGATTATACTGCATAAACATCATTCAGTACAACTGAATCGCAGAAAAAATCTACGGTTAACGAATTAAGATGGTTATACAGCAAAAATATTATGTAGTACAACGAAATCTCTGGATCCTTTATGAGACGGCATAAATATTTAATTTTTTATTAAATTTTTTTCCGGAGGAAACCCACCAAGCACGGGGAGAACATGCAAACTCCATGCACACAGAGACGGGAATCGAGCCTGGCCGGGGAATCGAACCCAGACCCTGGAGGTGCAAGGCGACAGTGCTAACCACTACACCACCTCGCCGCCTTTGCATAAATATTATTTTGCACAAATAAATCTCTGAAAAAAACAATGATATTTGATTCACAAATGTAAGACAATATATTTTGGTTCAGTGCCAGACGAAGTGCGAGCAAATAATGTAATAAGAGGCCCCGATTATACTGCATACATCTTGTTTATTGATTTATTTTTTTATTATCTATTCTGGAAGTTTGCTCTATTTGTTTTAGTTATTTCTATATTTAAATCTTGATGTCTTAAACTCTAACAACTGTAAGTATTGTCGAAATAAAAATTTTTAAAAAGCCCTAGTGCTGTTGTTTGTGCTGTTTTCTTTAATAATAACACTAAACAGATAAAAACAGAGAGTCTGTCTAAACAAAATAAAACCAATGTTTTCTAACTCATATTTTTTTATATTTATAGTTTTTCATGTTTGTTGGACACAGTACTTGGATGTGAAAATTATCATAATTGTAGTATTTCTTCGCTACAACATATTGTTATGACTTTATTATGGCTTAAGCTCTAAATATATTTAAAAACCGAGACGACGGAAAATGTCAATTTGCGCCACCTGGCGGTCATTTCACGAATTATTTTGAAATGCTACTGGTTTATTTTGGCGGCTGCCGCTTTGCCATGGCGGTGAGCGTAACGGTAATGAGCAGTCTGGTTGTCCACCTACTGTATATTAGATCCTATACCGACACATTTTCTTAAACAGATAGTACCAGTAATAACAGAACCGCTGTTGAGAATAATTAATTCCTCACTCAGCATTTGTTATGTTCCAAAATCTTTTAAATTAGCAGTTATCAAACCAATAATTAAGAAACCTGACCTCGACCCCTGTCAGCTGTCCAATTACAGGCCAATATCAAACCTCCCCTTTATCTCTAAGATTCTGGAAAAGATAGTAGCGGAGCAGCTATGCTCAGATCTACATAGAAATGGCATACAAGGGTACAGCCCTCTCCTGGCTCAGATCCTATTTGACCGATCGTTATCAGTATGTAGACTTAAATGGTGATTATTCTGCATGTTCTCTAGTGGAGTTTGGCGTTCCGCAGGGTTCAGTTTTAGGCCCACAGCTTTTTTCCCTTTACATGCTTCCTCTGGGCAACATAATCCGTAAGCATGGTATTAGTTTTCATTGTTATGCTGACGACACACAGTTATACGTCTCAACAAAACCAGATGAGAAAAACCAGCTTACTAAATTTGAGCAATGTGTGCAGGACATAAGAAATTGGATGCTAATTAACTTCCTTCTGCTTAATCCGGATAAGACAGAAGTTCTAGTCATAGGACCGCATACAGCTAGAAGTAAAATCTTAGATCACACCGTAACTTTAGATGGCCTTTCTGTTCCATCAAGTGCAACAGTAAAAGACCTCGGCGTGATTATAGATTCCAGCCTTTCATTTGAAGCTCATGTAGATAATATCATCAGGATAGCATTCTTTCACCTCAGAAATATTGCCAAGAAAAGAAATATATTGTCGCTAAACGATGCAGAAAAACTAGTTCATGCTTTTATCACTTCTAGGTTGGACTATTGTAATGCCTTACTGTCTGGTTGTTCAGTTAGGTGCATAAACAAGCTTCAGCTAGTCCAGAATGCAGCAGCGAGAGTCCTCACTAGAACCAGAAGATATGAGCACATCACCCCTATCCTATCTTCACTGCATTGGCTCCCTGTGAAATTTCGCATTGATTTTAAAATACTACTCTTGACATATAAGGCATTAAATGGTCTCGCGCCGCAGTATCTGAGCGAACTGCTAGTGTCTTACGATCCGCCACGCCTACTTCGGTCAAAGGATGCAGGCTGCTTGTCAGTACCGCGTATTATGAAAACTACAGCTGGGGGCGGAGCTTTTTCTTACAAAGCCCCAAAATTATGGAATAGTCTTCCAAATAGTGTTCGGGACTCAGACACAGTCTCAGTGTTTAAGTCTAGGCTCAAAACCTATTTATTTAACCAAGCATTTTTATAAATAGATTAGCCATAAGGTACAGGAGCAGATCTGGGGGACTCATGGACGTAGAGTATTATGGTGAACTGGTATGTTTAGATGCTGTCTTCCTCACTCTCATTTGATCACTCAGGTTTGTTGACGGTGAGGTGATTGTTTGCTTTACATCTCAGTTCCCCCTCATGTCTGTGTTTCCTCCCCTCTCTCTGTCTCACTACACATGTCTCTCCTGAGCTGCAAGTGATCCAGACCCCCTCTGCCTCGTCCTGGTGTCTGGTTGGTGTCTTGTCGTATGGATGTCTGCATGTGGTGACTGGAGACGGTTCCACTTAACCATGAAGACGGTCCTGTCCTCGTTCTCTGTGTATGTCCCTGACTGTCACACGCGTACATGCCGATGCGTCGAGCGTCCCAATCCAGATTTTCCCCCTCCATACTTCCTGTTATAACACACTCCACTCTTCTCGTCTGTGAAGGCTGTACACTCAGTGCTAGAATACGTGTGTGTGTGTATTTGTGTGTGTATATTAGAGTGTGTATTCATTCACACACTCTACAGGAGCATTACACACACACAAACAGAAACATATGTACACAGGTTTCTATCCATATGAGCTTTAAGACACAAAATTAGTGTTTTATTTTAGTATTATTCACTGTTTATCCAGTGACTGAATAAACAACATCAATAATGTGTTTGTGTAAACTGTACAGAGACACATGTTTAGTGTATTTGTTTAACTCAACACTCATGTTCAGACAGCGTTAAATACTTTTAAAATCTCAAAACACAGAAAGAGACACACAGGATATAAAAGTGTAAACACGCGCGCGCACACACACACACGCACACACACACATATATATATAGAAAGAGAGAAAATATCTTCTTAGAGTAGAGGAATGTCAGGTAATTTGCCTGTTAAACATAAAGAGCAAACGATGAACACACAGTGTGTAACAGTGAACCAATCAGAGAGCTCGATCTGGACCGGTTGGTCCCTATAGAAGACGTCCTACACACAGGACCAATCAGAGGACAGCTCGTTAAATGTGCTTCGCCACTGAGAGGAGGGGATGTTATGCGGGCGTCTCGGTGGGCGGGGCAATCATGTACACACCGGAGCTGCAGGGTTTCTGTTTCCCACGGCAACGGGGATTAGACTGGGCCTGACACAACTTCTGGATCAGAAAGCGCTTATCTCTGCCCTCCTACAGAGAGTGTGTGTGTGTGTGTGTGTGTGTGTGTGTGTGTGTGTGTGTGTGTGTGAGGGAGAAAGAGAGAGAGAGAGAGAGAGACATTGTCTAAGTAAAGACATCATTGACTCACCCTGAGTATCATAATACAGGACACAAATTCTGACATATGACCATTGGTGTGTGTGTGTGTGTGTGTGTGTGTGTGTTTGTCTCACCATAGCCAGTTGTTCTCTCAGTTGGTTGATGACACGTTTATGAGCTCCAGCTAATGCAATCACATAGAACATCGCCAGACTGCAACACACACACACACACACACACACACACACACACACACACACGTTGAACGTGTGAACCAGATTAGTGTTTTCATTTTACATTCGTGTGTTTGTATACGTCCGAGTGCTGAAGTTTCTGCAACAGCGGCGGTCGGAGCTGCAGGACCGAGAACTCTGTGAGAAGATCAAAGGGTTGTTAATAAATATCACTACAGAAGAACTTCAGGACGTTTATAAACAACAGCTGATTAATACAAGAACCTGAGACTCCACACAGAACGTCTGGAAGAAACAAAAAGAGGGTCAGAGGATTTCTTCAGGAGAACACCCCTGTGTCTGTATGGGGGGAGGGGTGGGGTCAGTGTGGGGGTGTGTGTGGGTCAGGTGTAGCTCAGTGGGCATTGGACGACGGTTCAGAAGATCCCAGGTTCAAACCCCACAACCACCAAGTTGCCACTGTTGGGCCCTTAATCCTCAACTTAACCCTCAACTTAACCCTCAACTGCTCAGATGTGTAATGAGATACAAATGTAAGTCGCTCTGGATAAGACCGTCTGCTAAATGCCTAAATGTATGTATGTGTGTGTGTATATGTGTGTGTGTGTATGTGTGTGTATGTGTGTGTGTGTATGTGTGTGGTCACCAGGTGATGACGAAGCAGGACACGGCGCAGGCCTCTGACCCGAGTGCGGTGAGGACGGACTGCACGGCTGAGGGGAGCTGAGACACCGCGCGCGGCACCGACTCCCACGACGTGTTGTAGTTCATAAACGCCCCACACACCCTCGAGCTACGGATCCTGACACACACACACACAGTCAATCATATGACTCATTGTGACACAACAGATTGATTACACTACACTGTGTGTGTGTGTGTGTGTGTGTGTGTGTGTGTGTGTCTCACTGTGCGATGCTGACTGTAACAGGAAGTGTAGCGAGCGCTAAACCAATGAGAAGGACGACCAGGAAGAAGAAGTGAGAGCTGCTGGCACGGAACGGACGAGACGCAGGACGACAGTTATTCACTAGGGTCACCTGCACCACAACACACACACACACACACAGACACACACGTCAGTTAATAATAAGACTATAAACACTCTGTCCTCACCACACACTCTATAATTACGTAATAAAGACCCGTGACTCTTGCGGCGCGACTCTGACCTTCTTGATGTAGAAGATGAGGAAGTATTTGATGGTGTTGATGGCGGGCATCAGGGGACAGTAGAAGGTCCCGATCCAGCAGATGGTCTGACCGTAGACGATCTCCAGGACGTTCTGAGGGATGGAGAACTCCTGCTGACCCCACCACTTCACCAAGGCCCAGTCACAGTGATTAACCAGGATCCTTTCACACACACACACACACACCTGACTCAGTGATTCATCAGAGAGAGAGAGACAGACAGATCCATGCACCATGCTTTATCACTGTGAGTCATTAGGAAAGAGTCGACTCAGTGAGTCATGATTCTGTTCACTGAGAGAGGAGTCGCGTTAGTGACTCAAACAAACAAACACTGATTTATTTCCTAAATTCATTACCATTACTACTGCATTCGACTCACACTGACTCAGTGATTCACATATCAAATAATCCTGAGTCCACTCAGTGACTCGTACTGTATATGACTCAGTCTGACTCTCAGTAGAGGAAATGATTCACTACAGCTCTGATCTGACTCACTTCCTGGGAAACTCGACGAGGACGGTGACCGCCCCGATGATGAGGAGATCAAAGATCATCAGCTTGTACATCTCCTGTCCTACATGGGTCTCCCAGCACTACACACACACACACACACACACACGTGTGAAATGGAGGTTAACAAACATTACAGAAGATCAGTCAGAATACTGGTGTTAAAAAGCTGTGTTTGATGTGTTTGTGTGTGTGTGTGTGTGTGTGTGTGTGTGTGTGTGTGTGTGTGTGTGTGTGCACACACTCACAGGGTATATCTGGTTGTTGTATCCGCAGGGACACTCGTTGTTGTTGTTGTTCTGTGTCCCGGGACAGGAGGTGATCTGAGACCACAGAGAGAACAGCAGGACCCCAATACTGGCCAAGCGCATGAACACACACCTGCAGAGCAAACACACACACACACACACATGGACTAATACTGACAGTACAGGGGAAACACACACACACACACACACACACAGACCTGAGGAGTGTGAAGCGGATCTCGAAGGCGGGAGAGTAGTCCTCGAAGCTGATGATGATGCTGAAGATGGTGGGAGTGATGAAGTTGGCCAGTGTGATGACGATGGAGGGGAGGTACTCAAACATCAGCTCCAATATGAATATTTTCTGTGAGCGCACACACACACACACACACATTACGGTACCACTCACTATGGGTCTTGAGAGGCCTCTCTGAATCCATAATGGTGTTGATTTTGTGCTGTAGCCCGTCTTTACACAGTACACGTCGTCCTCTACTTATGAACGAGTTCTGTCCCGGAGCACGTTCGTAAGACAAATTTGTTCTTAAGTCAGACAAAATGAGCCTTATACGCAAAAATACGATGTAAAGCATACCAGTCCACTTGACTTACTCTCTAACCCCCTTTCCCCACACTGCCATCATGTGGCCAAAAACCGTAACCGCTCCTAAGGAAATTTACCACACACACACACACACACACACACACACACACACACCACTGCCAGAGATCCATTTATTTTATTTTATGATGTTTACTTTGCGTGTTATGTATCACATTAGGTTGTTTGGTTTCACTGTGGACTGAACTGTACAGGGTCATGATGACTGTGAATGACGAATAGGACACACACACACACACTCACACACACACTCACACACACACCTGTTCCTGCCCCTTAGACTGTGTCTGGGCCGTCTGGGAGAAGATGGTGGCTCTGTAGATACAGTAGAAGCAGCAGGCGAGCACAGAGATGACGAACAGGTTGAGGGCGACGCGCAGGGTGTAGATACGACATTTCTCCTTCTGGGAACGATCCGCCATCTTCTGCCTGATCCGCTCCTCTTCCAGATCTGTCTACACACACACACACACACACACACACACACACACACACACACACACACACACACACACACACACGGACGGCAGTATGGCAATATGTTCCACAAACACTGTGATAATAATATAATAATCTGCAATCTTCCTATAACAACAAAACAAACTGCTCCATTGGTCTCCATGGCAACGCCCTGTACTGAGTGTGTGAGAATGTCTTATCTTTCTGTTCTCTTTAGAGTATAATCACAAAATAATATCTTACTCTCTGTGTGTGTAGTGTAATGTGTGTGTAGTGTGTGTGTGTAATGTAATGTGTGTGTGTGTGTGTGTGTGTGTGTTTAGTGTGTGTAGTGTAATGTATGTGTGTGTGTAGTGTAGTGTGTGTAGTGTAGTGTGTGTGTGTAATGTAATGTGTGTAGTGTGTGTGTGTGTAGTGTGTGTGTGTAGTGTGTGTGTGTGTAATGTAATGTGTGTAGTGTGTGTGTGTAGTGTGTAATGTAATGTGTGTAGTGTGTGTGTGTAGTGTGTAATGTAATGTGTGTAGTGTGTGTGTGTAGTGTGTGTGTGTGTAATGTAATGTGTGTAGTGTGTGTGTAGTGTGTGTGTGTGTAATGTAATGTGTGTAGTGTGTGTGTGTGTAATGTAATGTGTGTAGTGTGTGTGTGTAGTGTGTGTGTGTGTAATGTAATGTGTGTAGTGTGTGTGTGTGTGTGTGTAATGTAATGTGTGTAGTGTGTGTGTGTAATGTAATGTGTGTGTGTTTAGTGTGTGTGTTTAGTGTGTGTAGTGTAATGTAATGTGTGTAGTGTGTGTGTGTAGTGTGTGTGTGTGTGTGTAATGTAATGTGTGTAGTGTGTGTGTGTAGTGTGTGTAATGTAATGTGTGTAGTGTGTGTGTGTAGTGTGTGTAATGTAATGTGTGTAGTGTGTGTGTGTAGTGTGTGTGTGTGTAATGTAATGTGTGTAGTGTGTGTGTGTGTAATGTAATGTGTGTAGTGTGTGTGTGTAGTGTGTGTGTGTGTGTAATGTAATGTGTGTAGTGTGTGTGTGTGTGTGTGTAATGTAATGTAATGTGTGTAGTGTGTGTGTGTGTGTGTGTGTGTGTAATGTAATGTGTGTAGTGTGTGTGTAATGTAATGTGTGTGTGTTTAGTGTGTGTGTTTAGTGTGTGTAGTGTAATGTAATGTGTGTAGTGTGTGTGTGTAGTGTGTGTGTGTGTGTAATGTAATGTGTGTAGTGTGTGTGTGTAGTGTGTGTAATGTAATGTGTGTAGTGTGTGTGTGTAGTGTGTGTAATGTAATGTGTGTAGTGTGTGTGTGTAGTGTGTGTAATGTAATGTGTGTAGTGTGTGTGTGTGTAATGTAATGTGTGTAGTGTGTGTAATGTAATGTGTGTGTGCTTAGTGTGTGTGTTTAGTGTGTGTAGTGTAATGTATGTGTGTAGTGTAGTGTGTGTGTGTGTAGTGTAGTGTGTGTAGTGTAATGTGTGTGTGTGTAGTGTAATGTGTGTGTGTGTAGTGTGTGTGTAGTGTAGTGTGTGTGTGTGTGTGTAGTGTGTGTGTGTGTAGTGTGTGTGTGTGTGTAGTGTGTGTGTGTGTGTGTGTGTGTGTGTAGTGTGTGTAGTGTAGTGTAGTGTGTGTGTGTGTGTGTGTGTGTGTGTAGTGTAGTGTGTGTGTGTGTGTGTGTAGTGTAGTGTGTGTGTGTGTGTGTGTGTGTGTAGTGTAGTGTGTGTGTGTAGTGTAGTGTGTGTGTGTGTGTGTAGTGTAGTGTAGTGTAGTGTGTGTGTGTGTAGTGTGTGTGTGTAGTGTAATGTGTGTATGTGTGTGTGTGTGTGTGTAGTGTAATGTGTGTGTGTGTGTGTGTGTGTGTGTAGTGTAGTGTGTGTGTGTGTAGTGTAGTGTGTGTAGTGTAGTGTAGTGTAGTGTAGTGTAGTGTGTAGTGTAGTGTGTAGTGTAGTGTAGTGTGTGTAGTGTGTGTAGTGTAGTGTGTAGTGTAGTGTGTGTAGTGTAGTGTGTGTAGTGTAGTGTAGTGTAGTGTGTGTAGTGTAGTGTAGTGTGTAGTGTAGTGTAGTGTGTAGTGTAGTGTAGTGTAGTGTAGTGTGTAGTGTAGTGTAGTGTGTGTAGTGTAGTGTAGTGTGTGTAGTGTAGTGTGTGTAGTGTGTAGTGTAGTGTGTGTGTAGTGTAGTGTAGTGTAGTGTAGTGTAGTGTGTAGTGTAGTGTGGTGTAGTGTAGTGTGGTGTAGTGTGTGTAGTGTAGTGTGTAGTGTAGTGTGGTGTAGTGTGTGTAGTGTAGTGTGTAGTGTAGTGTAGTGTGTGTAGTGTAGTGTAGTGTGTAGTGTAGTGTAGTGTGTGTAGTGTAGTGTAGTGTGTGTAGTGTAGTGTAGTGTGTGTAGTGTAGTGTGTGTAGTGTAGTGTAGTGTGTAGTGTGTGTGTAGTGTAGTGTAGTGTAGTGTAGAGTGTAGTGTAGTGTGTGTAGTGTAGTGTGTAGTGTGTGTGTAGTGTGTGTAGTGTAGTGTGTAGTGTGTGTGTAGTGTAGTGTAGTGTAGAGTGTAGTGTAGTGTGTGTAGTGTAGTGTAGTGTGTGTAGTGTAGTGTGTAGTGTAGTGTGTGTGTAGTGTAGTGTGTAGTGTAGTGTGTGTGTAGTGTAGTGTAGTGTGTAGTGTAGTGTAGTGTGTAGTGTAGTGTAGTGTAGTGTGTGTGTAGTGTAGTGTGTAGTGTAGTGTAGTGTAGTGTAGTGTGTGTAGTGTAGTGTGTAGTGTAGTGTAGTGTAGTGTGTGTAGTGTAGTGTGTGTAGTGTAGTGTGTGTAGTGTAGTGTAGTGTGTGTAGTGTAGTGTGTAGCGTAGTGTAGTGTAGTGTGTGTAGTGTAGTGTAGTGTAGTGTGTAGTGTAGTGTGTAGTGTAGTGTAGTGTGTAGTGTAGTGTAGTGTAGTGTGTGTGTGTAGTGTGGTGTGGTGTAGTGTAGTGTGGTGTAGTGTAGTGTAGTGGAGTGTAGTGTGTAGTGTAGTGTAGTGTGGTGTAGTGTAGTGGAGTGTAGTGTGTAGTGTAGTGTAGTGTGTAGTGTAGTGTAGTGTGTAGTGTAGTGTAGTGTGTGTAGTGTAGTGTGTAGTGTAGTGTAGTGTAGTGTGTGTAGTGTAGTGTGTGTAGTGTAGTGTAGTGTAGTGTGTGTAGTGTAGTGTGTGTAGTGTGTAGTGTAGTGTGTAGTGTAGTGTAGTGTGGTGTTGTGTAGTGTGTCGTGTGTAGTGTAGTGTAGTGTGTCGTGTGTAGTGTAGTGTGTAGTGTAGTGTAGTGTGTAGTGTAGTGTAGTGTAGTGTGTAGTGTAGTGTCGTGTGTAGTGTAGTGTCGTGTGTAGTGTAGTGTAGTGTGTAGTGTAGTGTGTAGTGTAGTGTGTAGTGTAGTGTGTAGTGTAGTGTAGTGTGTAGTGTAGTGTAGTGTAGTGTAGTGTAGTGTGTAGTGTGTAGTGTAGTGTGTAGTGTAGTGTGTAGTGTAGTGTAGTGTGTGTACCTTCAGCTCATACAGCAGGCTACTGTGTTTGATTCGCGCTGCGTTCTCATTAGTGATACAGAAATCCCATCCAGCAAAGATCTTATTACAGAAACTCTGGAAACGATCTTCATCCTGAATCAGCTTCCTCTTAAAGCCTGCAGCCGACCTGCACACACACACACACACACACCATACAATAAGGACTGATACCTGGACTCCCTTCTCACACACACACATACCATACAATAAGGACTGATACCTGGACTCCCTTCTCACACACACACATTACACTACACACATTACACTACACACACACACACACACACATTACACTACACACACCTCGTGACGATCCAGACGAGACTGAGCAGCAGGTATGTGACGGTACAGAGCAGGTAGGCGAGCGGAAGGTTATAACTGAACCCTGAGTACGTCACCGTCTCCACAGTGTAGTAACCATAGAACAGGTAGGTGTGTTCCAGGAAGCCCTGTACACACACACACACACAATCATTGACCTCCTGTGTGTGAGAGTGTGTGCGTGCGTGCGCCACACAGGGCCAGGTGTAGCTCAGTGGTTAAGGCATTGGACTACAGTTCAGAAGATCCCAGGTTCAAATCCCACAACCACCAAGTTGCCACTGTTGGGCCCTTGAGCAAAAAGCCCTTCACCCTCAACTGCTCAGATGTGTAATGAGATAAAAATGTAAGTCGCTCTGGATAAGACCGTCTGCCAAATGCCTAAATGTAAAATGTGTGTGTGTGTGTGTGTGAGTGAGTTCCTCTCACGGTGCCGGACAGCAGGTCGATGATATGCTGGTGGAACATGACCAGCCCCTTCTCAGAGGATCGAGAGTAAACACTGCAATTAGTGTCCTCAGCGCCCCCTGTGGTGGGAGTGGAGTTGAGGAACGAGGTGTGTGTGGACACAATGATGGGCAGCATGACGAAACTGAACATCATCAGGAACATCACGAAGTTCAGCAGGACCAGGAACCGTAGGAACGAGAAGTAGGACAGGATCCCTGTACCGAACATGCCTGTGGAAAAAAGAGAGAGGGAGAGACAGGGAGAGAGAGAGAGACGGGAGAGAGACGGGAGAGAGACAGGGGAGACAGAAAGTAACGTCCCATCACTGCGTGCGCAAAACTCCTCCTGATATGCTGTGACCCGGGACACACACAGCCACTCACACCATAATAAATGAACACCGTGTCACAGCGGATTCGGATGTTGACGAACATGAAGACACGTTTCATTAGATTTATTTTTATAAACAACATTTTAGTCTCGTCTTTTTTTATCAACAATATCGCATGCTGATTTCGTCACTGTTCACTGAGATCTGTGACGTCTCGTCTTCATCTCCCAATATCTACATGTCCTTATGTCCGTTAACGAAATTAACATTAATGTGTGGATATAGTTAAAAGAGAACGAGAGAGATTTCAGTGTGTGTGTGTGTGTGTGTGTGTGTGTGTGTATGTGTGTGTTCAGACCCTCTATAAGGTGTATATCACTCCTCCACAGCTGCAGTGTGTTCATTAGGACCATGCTGTCCTCCTTCATCCTCTTCAGATAGTGATGAGCGCTGATTCTCCACTGAGAAGATACAGCCAGCTGTCTGTCCTTCTGCTGCACCCTGCGTACACGCACACACACACACACACACACACACACACACACATTTCAGTTTGATTCAGGGATTAAAGTGAAAAAAAGTCTTCTGACTGAACTTTTTTCAGGCCAAGCCATATTCCTTTAACAAACACTTTATTTAAATAGTCGAGACCAATAGCGTTAGGGGAGATTAAACCACTTTAATATTGACAGTTTGCATATTTTAAAAGCTATTTGTAATCTTTGGAAAAAAAAATATACCTTGACAAATAATCAACCATCTACCACATATCTTTTCAGTGCATGTTTTTATTTATCTTATAACACCAAACAATGTTTTGTGAAACTCTTAATAATTAACAGAAAAAAGTAATAGCACCACCATTAAATTCCAAAAAGTGCTTTTTCAGTGCATGTTTTATGTATCTTAAAGAAAACATCTTCGTTTTCAGCTTAGATGACAAATCAGATTTCCAGTAAGCAGCAATGCCATGTGTGCAAGTAGTAGGCATGTGCATTAGACATAGACAATCTTGAAAGTGCAGTCTTGTCTTTGACAACTGATTGCATTTAATTAACTAGTGGTTGTGAGACTGTGAGCGACAGGTCATGCTCCGCTATGAAAGAACATAGGCGCACTTTTACATCGCGCACACGGTCGGCCACAGATGTGTGAATCTCCGTTGTGGTTCTTGTCGAAGCAGACATGGAGCATGTGTACTGTTAGAGCACGAACCGCAGCATTGTGACGAGCTGCTGACTGATGGCGAACTCGCACTTTGTTTTGCCATTATTGCCATATTGAAGTTTCCTGTGGCATACTGTGCAGAGACACCTACCTGGATGTTTGATTTTTTTAGTCCACGAACTAAAAGGCTTGCCATTCTCCCCAATTTCGCTAAGCCAAGCCCATCTCCATTTATTTATTTACACTTTTATCAATCTCCGAAACATCGGAGCCTTCCTGCATTAAGTGTGTCCATGCTATCTTAAATATAGTTATACCTCAGCCTGACATGTAGTTCTTCAAAACTAAACCAAAACCCGGAGTGGATTCATACTGGAGTGATAACAAAACGCTTAGAGTGGAGAGAGGAACGTGCAGTCGCTCCACTCCAGGCTTTGATCACATCCTCCTCAGCAGGCTGAATACACCGTCTTTCCTTAATTTAACACCCATGTAAGCCTATATACACACAGCATTAAAATTATGAAAAGTGAATTTTAAACATTAAGGACAGGCGGAACAGTGTGACTGACGGAAATCAGTCGATGACTCGCTACAATTAACAGAAATCCGTCGTAACGACGGAGAACTTTAATCCCTGTTGATTAACATTTACACACATTTTTACAACATTAATATCTATTACACACACACACACACACACACACACACACACACACACACACACACACACACACACCAGTGTTTGCGTTTGTCCTCCATGTTCCAGGGAAGTTCTCGTGCAGGTCTGTCCTCTGTGGCTCTGCGAAGTGTTCTGTCCCCCGTCCCGTACGCCCATTTCGTGTCTTGATTCTCACCCCTTCTGCTCGCCCCTCGCTCTTTGCTCACCCCAGCCTCTGAGGAGCTGCCGACGGAGCTGTAGCGCCCCCGTGTGGAACTGCGTCTTTTACTGCTTCCTGAGGACTTCCGCCTGTACAGCAGGGACTGGTAACTGGGCAGCTCGTCCAGCAGGGGGTTACTGACCGCTGCATGTCTGTTGGAATAAAACCCTGCACAACACACGCACACACACACCATGTTTAGGAAAAACTCTTTTAATTACAATGTGGTTATTTTGTAATTTTTAGCTCTTTGCCTCATGAGGTTCACACACTCTGACTAACCGGCCTGACAGCAGCTGGAGACCAGTTTCAACATGTTCTATTAATCCAAACTCAACTTCAAAGTCATCGAGTCTGAGTGTAGTTCAGGAGCAGTGTTTAAGAGACGGTGTTCAGGAGTTGTGGTGTTTTGGCTCCGTGTGAAATTTCACATCCATTTTAAAATACAGTGAAACCTCGGATTACGAGTAACGCGGTTTACGAGTGTTCCTCAAAACGAGCAAAGATTTTTACAAAATTTTGACTTGGAAATCCGAGTATCATGTATCACGCATGCGATTCTTGTTTTGATGCCGAGCGTCACGTAATCACAACTGAGCCAACGTTTTTTTCTCTGTCTTACGATGTGGAATTGTCTCCCCTGCTGGGTCTTAAGCCCTATTCGGACGGGACTAGTTTTCCAAACGATTTTTTTTCAGACATTTACATTTAGGCATTTGGCAGACGCTCTTATCCAGGGGTTAGTCCAAGTACTGGAGAAACCACCTAGGTGCCAGAACAGAAAAGAGCCTGGATAAATAAGAGGTGGTGGGATGAGGCGAGCAGTGCTGGACGATCAGAGGGAACGTGGTGCAGTGCGTGGTGCAGATCTAGCAGCATGGAGCTTCTCAGTGACTGACAGAAGGGCAGTCTCTGTGGAATGTGCCACTTTGAATCCAGATTGGTTGGGATCATTAAGGTTGTTCTGTGAGAGATAAAGAGACATTTGTGTGGGGCGCGCCCCACTAGTGGGTAATACAGACATGACAGGTGGGGCGCAATCATCAGGAGGAAATTAGTGGAAAATAATAGGAAAGTACCTATTCTAATTCATGCTGTTCTTTATTGATAATGAAGAGTGTACACTCAAAACAATCACACACAAATAAATGGATCATTAATACAAGTAAATTGAATTGAAACCTGCGCGACCCACTGGGCAGCGCTGCGCGACTCGGACAGAAATAAACCGCGCCGACCATCAAAGTACATTTCACCCCGCTGGGATGCGCACGTACAAACCAGGCATGACAAGGCGGAAACAATATTAAACAGTCCTGACATTTTAAATAAATTGTTTTAAAATAAAAAAAACAGTGAGTCGCGCAGGTTTGTGATTCGAGCAGCGCTGCGCGATCCACCGGGCTGCGCGAATAAACCAGATCATCTCTGCGCTGTCCAGATAGTCGCGCTGCGCTGTATTCGCGCAGATATTTGGTTCAATCGGGTGCCGCGGTTTCGTCCCACTTTTAATGTGTTTGGCTTCACATACACTTCGACAATGGAAGAAGACGCTGCAGCAGCAGTGAGTTTACTTACATGTGACAAAACCAACAACCAGGAGATTGTAAAGAAAAAAGGTGCCTCGTCTGTGGTGTGGAATTGGTTTGGGTAGAAGAAAAGTGATACGAATGAGATGAACGTGATTTACAAGGTACGCAAGTGCACTGTTTTAACAAGTGGTGGAAACACGTCAAACCTTTTCTAATCATCTGAAATCCAAACATCCAAACGAATATGGCCAAAGTAAAAAAAATGCAGCAAACCTCAGCAATTCACAGTTTAAATAAAATTACATTATGTAAAACAGTTTCTTTGTGTTTGAATTTTTATTTATGCATTTTCAGATACAAATTGCTATATTGTGATATATATCGTTATCAAGGTAGAAAATAGTTTCTACCATGTTAGAAGATTTTGGTTATATCGCCCCCCCTAATGAAGCCTATCTTGAGCTTGGGTTCATGGTGGTGATGGTGGGGGCAGAAGAGAGACTCGTGTGTGTTTTGTGTCTTAAACCGCTGGCAGCAGACCGCATGAGACCCAACAAATTAGGAAGACACTTAGAGACAACACACTCCAGTCACGTTAATAAGCCACTCGACTTCTTTCAAAGAAAGCTGGCAGAATACAGACAGCAGGAGAATCACATGGTAACATCTGAATCAGTGGACAGCAAAGCACAAATGGCTTCATTCAAAGTTACATACAGAATTGGCCAAAAAACTACAAACGATTGCTGAGCAGCTAATAAACATGGGGTCAATTATGCAAAGATAAGTGTCAACGTAAGCCTTTTATAACAATTGCACGTGTTTTTGATCTATTTTGAACTTGGTGTTGTTTGATCTTATTGGTTTAGAAATTGATATTTCAATAAACAGTAAACTTGGCCGATTTCGTTATTATTTTGTTGACAAGTGGGGCTTGAAAATTTGCTCACCCCCTTAAGTGGGGAATGACAGAAAATGTTTGAGAACCACTAGGTTAGATGACGAGATGATCTGCTGAATCTCATCAGATGACAAGTTGGAGAAGGAGGGAAGGGAAGGTCCTGAGGTTCTGCTGTAGGAGTTTGGTTGGGAGCGAAGGACTGGTGGATTGCTGCAATTTTCCCATCGTAGAATGTGGCAAAATCGTCAGCAGTCAGAGAGGAAGGGGCAGGAGGAGTTGGTGGGTTGAGTTGTGAGGAGAAGATGTTGTGGAGTTTGCAAGGATCATGTGCAGAGGCTTCCAGCTTTTCTCTGAAGAAGGTAGTTTTGGCAGAAGTCACAGCACATGAGAATTTGGAGAGAAGAGTCTGGACGACGTCTGTCATTTCATGTACGCATTCGGACGGGACTAACGTCTCCGTGTTTATTACGGTGGAAGGTGTGTCTGTGTTTTACAGGTGGGAGTTGCACAAGACCTCTTGTCCACATCTGCATCCATTATTGGTGCGCAAACTTGAATATCGGCGCGCTAGAGATAGTACTGTAGCGCACTTTGACCAAAACACAAAGGAAAACGTGTTTCGGAAAAAAACATTTTCGGCAATCACAGACATTCACATGTCTGTCGGGATTAGATTTATCAGAGGACCTCCGAGTTTGTGTAAGATGAGAAGGGCGGAAAGGGGAGCTTACTTTAGATTCACACACACACACAAACACACACACAGCGCCTGCGTGCACAAATGGAAACACTTATCTGTCTGGATTTATTTTTACTAAAGTGCAGGTTAATTTGTTTTATTTTTACTTCATATTTTTTGTTAATTATTTTTATGTATTTATTTTTTTGGGCTGGCTGCTCGTCAATACTGACATATCAACACAAGCGCAGACACACTGACCTACACTACCAAACCATCATACACACCAATCCGTAAATGCTTCACTGTTTATCTCTTTTGCACAATAATTATTACTGGATTACTTATTGCACTAATTCCTCAATTCTTGCTGCTGATGTTTACAGTTTCTCACGACCTCAACACCATATTATTCTGTTATGTTATGTTGTGTTTGTTGCACTGTCACTTTGTTGTTGCTCTTGTTTGCACATTTGCATGTGCACTTTATGTTGTCTGTAATATCTGTAGTCTTACTTAGCTAGTTAGTTTTTGTAAATTTATGTTAGTCTATCTGTCTTGTCTCTGCTAGCCGGCTAACTAGGCCTCTTTAGTTAGCTAGTTTAGTTTTTTTCTGTTAATTTATGTTGTAAATTTATGTTGCATGTAGCACCTTGGTCCTAGAGGAACGTTGTGTACTAACTGTATATTGTTGAAATGACAATAAAGCCTTTGAACTTGAACTTGAATACCGCGTAACTACAGCAGAGGGCGGAGCTTTTTCACAAAATTATGGAATAGTCTTCCAAATAGTGTTTGTGACTCAGACACAGTCTCTGTATTACGGTGAACTGGTATGTTTAGATGCTTTACATCCTGTCTCACTCTCCCTGTCTCTCTCTCTCCTGAGCTGCCAGTGATCCAGACCCCCTCTGTCCTCTGGACCTGTCTGACTCGTCCTGGTGTCCCTCTTCTGGTTGTAGATCTCGTCACATGGACGCCCCGTGTGGTCTGTCTGGGATGCGTGTGGTGACTGGGGACGGTTCCCCTTCACCATGAAGACGGTTCTGTCCTCTGTTCTGATACGGACAGCTGTTTCTCTGAGGACTCGTGACTGCAGTCACTTGATAGTTCAGGACTGGAGTTTCCTACAGTCTACCTGATCCTCCAATAACCAACTGGACTCCATATGAACTTCTCCACATCTCCTGTTATACAGAACTTCCAGCCTCCTAACACAGTATGAGTTCAGATCAATCCCTGCTATCCGTTATCACCCAGATGAGGATGGGTTCCCTGTTGACTCTGGTTCCTCTCAAGGTTTCTTCTTATTACCATCTCAGGGAGTTTTTCCCTCAGCACCGTCACACTCAACTCGTTCATCACGGACGATCTGATCATTCTGATTCACACACACTCACATCTCATACACACTTAAATAATTATTTTGATTGTAAAGCTGATTGGCGACAATGACAATTGTTAAAAGCGCTATACTAATAAAACTGAATTTAATAGAATTTAGGAGACGCGGTGTTCCGGAGAGACGCGGTGTTCCGGAGAGACGCGGTGTTCCGGAGAGACGCGGTGTTCCGGAGAGACGCGGTGTTCCGGAGAGACGCGGTGTTCCGGAGAGACGCGGTGTTCCGGAGAGACGCGGTGTTCCGGAGAGACGCGGTGTTCAGGAGAGACGCGGTGTTCAGGAGAGACGCGGTGTTCAGGAGAGACGCGGTGTTCCGGAGAGACGCGGTGTTCCGGAGAGACGCGGTGTTCCGGAGAGACGCGGTGTTCCGGAGAGACGCGGTGTTCCGGAGAGACCGTGTTGCTTCTCTGTCAGACCGGCTGTATTGTTATTGTGAATCCATGAAGATAAAAGCAGAAGAGCTGAATAAGAGCTGTGTGTCCACACCCCACACACACACACACACACACACACACACACTCTAAACCACACAACACACTGCTTTATTTATTAATGAAAGGCTGCCGTGGAAACGGTGACATCATTTTCATCGTCAACAACAACAATAACAACAACATCAGTGATATTAAAGTCCTGTCACGTGACTCTGACAGATGATTAATGATGCGAGACTAATAAAGCATTAATAATCTTAAACTGTCAGTGAGTGTGTGTGTGTGTGTGTGTGTGTGACAGAAGGCAGGTCCTGACAGGAAGTTTCTCTCAGTTAGCCGTTAGCTTAGTGTTTATAAACTTATTTACTCACCCGAATCCGCGGTGTCCATTCTGTAATTCCGGCCTGCTGAGTGACCACACACACACTTCTCAAACACACACACACACACACTCACTTCTCAAACACACACACACAAACTCTTGGGTTTACTTCATGACGGAGCGCGCGAGCAGTAACTCCACATTCCCGCTATCATTCCTGAGGTAAATCCGCGCTCCCGCCCCCGCGCGCGCACCCGTCACGTCGCGCGCAACCGTCTCAGTGCCGTCTAGGGCGCGCGCGCGATGTCTTAAAGGAGTCGCGTCGAAAAACAATTAATTCATTCAGCGGAAATACTTCTGTAAAAATAATGTTAAAGATTAATAATAATCTGATCTGATCTTTAATGTAGTCAGTGATATTATTTATTATTATTATTATTTTAATATTATTATTATTATTATTATTATTATTTTAATAATATTATTATTATTATTATTTTAATATTATTATTATTATTATTATTATTATTATTATGATTATGATTATTATTATTTGAGGTTGAAGTCCACTGTACATGTCTGTGTGTCTGTACAGCAGAATCTCTGTCTAACTTATTAATACACAGAAATCACCTTCTGTAAGGTGGCGTATCTTGTAACGCCTTGTTTACACTAAGTTGTCCTTTGGTGAGTGAATCACAGATGAGAAATGGAAAAATGATAAATGTTTCTGTTCTAAACCACAATCCTGGTCATGAAACTGTAAATATGAAAAGAGTTCTGTCAATCAAAAGCAGAAATTAAAAACATAAAAATATATACTTTGCATCCAAACAGCTGATTGACGTGTTGGCTTTGTTTACTTCTTCACATGGGGTGTGTGTTAAAGGGGTCATACGGTCCTACATGCACTTTTTCAAGCTGTTTGGACTGAAATATGTGTTAGGAGAGTGTGTACACAACCACTCTCGAACAAAGCAGTCGTCATTTACTACCGACATCTGAGCCGCTGAGGACGCAGTCGCTGAATTTTGTTTTTGAAGCTAACGTCCCCGCCGATCTACCTAAATGCGTTCATGTTTGCGCTAATCATTTTTCACCGGACTGCTTTATAAACAAGGGTCAATATAAAGCAGGTTTTGTTAGGAAGCTGCTCTTGAAAAATGTATCTGTACCAACGCTTCGTGTTATTGCTTCATCTTCACCGGGCTCGGTGAGTGTACTGTACTTGTGCTGTCTCCCTGCAGCATATATTTTCAGGCTCTGTAGGCATTTGGTCACAATTTACACAAAGACTCCTGTAACAGGAATGACAATGTAGTGACAGATCCACAGATGTTTTGTTAGTAATTCATGCACTGGTCACTGAGTTTAAACAATAATTATTTACTAACATACATTAAAACAAATTCTTAGGTGTCCTTCTACCCCGCCTAGACACATTTTTCTTGCCGTGACCTACAGTCAATATTACTGTTTAAGTAGCACTGCATAGTTAACATTTACCGACAAAAAAAAAAGTTGTTCATGGCCATTAACTGTAACATATAGACATAGCTGTCAATCAACTATACCTCAGTAAAAACATCGCGTTCGTATCTCTCTTAGTGAAAAATTATAATAATGATAATGGATCCTTCAACATGAAAACACAAAAACACACCATCAAACATACACACAGAACCAGCAGGGGGCGATATAATCCTAACATTAGGATCCACATAGGACCCAAATCTCTGATCTGGTTCCTCCACAAAAACAATCTCATGCTCATCTCACTACTCATCTCACTGCTCACCTCACTACTCATCTAATACTCATCTCACTACTTACAGTGGTGTGAAAAACTATTTGCCCCCTTCCTGATTTCTTATTCTTTTGCATGTTTGTCACACTTAAATGTTTCTGCTCATCAAAAAACGTTAACTAT
Source organism: Channallabes apus (assembly GCA_030522415.1). NCBI lineage: Eukaryota > Metazoa > Chordata > Actinopteri > Siluriformes > Clariidae > Channallabes > Channallabes apus. The sequence goes on from CM060124.1 coordinate 813,325, forward strand.
TAGTCAAAGATAACATAATTGAACACAAAATGCAGTTTTTAAATGAAGGTTTACGTTATTAAGGGAGAAAAAACTCCAAATCTACATGGCCCTGTGTGAAAAAGTGATTGCCCCCCTTATTAAAAAATAACTTAACTGTGGTTTATCACACCTGAGTTCAATTTCTGTAGTCACCCCCACGCCTGATTACTGCCACACCTGTTTCAATCAAGAAATCACTTAAATAGGAGCTACCTGACACAGAGAAGCAGACCAAAAGCACCTCAAAAGCTAGACATCATGCCAAGGTCCAAAGAAATTCATGAACAAATGAGAACAAAAGTAATTGAGATCTATCAGTCTGGTAAAGCAGGTTTCTAAAGCTTTGGGACTCCAGCGAACCACAGTGAGAGCCATTATCCACAAATGGCAAAAACATGGAACAGTGGTGAACCTTCCCAAGAGTGTCCGGCTGACCAAAATGACCCCAAGAGCGCAGAGACAACTCATCCGAGAGGCCACAAAAAACCCCAGGACAACATCTAAAGAACTGCAGGCCTCACTTGCCTCAATTAAGGTCAGTGTTCACGACTCCACCATAATAAAGAGACTGGGCAAAAACGGCCTGCATGGCAGATTTCCAAGGCGAAAACCACTTTTAAGCAAAAAGAACATTAAGGCTCGTCTCAATTTTGCTAAAAAACATCTCAATGATTGCCAAGACCTTTGGGAAAATACCTTGTGGACAGACGAGACAAAAGTTGAACTTTTTGGAAGGTGCGTGTCCCGTTACATCTGGCGTAAAAGTAACACAGCATTTCAGAAAAAGAACATCATACCAACAGTAAAATATGGTGGTGGTAGTGTGATGGTCTGGGGTTGTTTTACTGCTTCAGGACCTGGAAGGCTTGCTGTGATAGATGGAACCATGAATTCTACTGTCTACCAAAAAATCCTGAAGGAGAATGTCTGGCCATCTGTTCGTCAACTCAAGGTAAAGCGATCTTGGGTGCTGCAGCAGGACAATGACCCAAAACACACCAGCAAATCCACCTCTGAATGGCTGAAGAAAAACAAAATGAAGACTTTGGAGTGGCCTAGTCAAAGTCCTGACCTGAATCCTATTGAGATGTTGTGGCATGACCTTAAAAAGGCGGTTCATGCTAGAAAACCCTCAAATTAAGCTGAATTACAACAATTCTGCAAAGATGAGTGGGCCAAAATTCCTCCAGAGCGCTGTAAAAGACTCGTTGCAAGTTTGATTGCAGTTATTGCTGCTAAGGGTGGCCCAACGAGTTATTAGGTTCAGGGGGCAATTACTTTTTCACACAGGGCCATGTCGGTTTGGATTTTTTTCCTCCCTAAATAATAAAACCCCTCATTTAAAAACTGCATTTTGTATTTACTTGTGTTATCTTTGACTAATAGTTAAATGTGTTTAATGATCAGAAACATTTTGTATGACAAACATGCAAAAGAATAAGAAATCAGGAGGGGGGGCAAATAGTTTTTCACACCACTGTATCTACTACTCATCTGACTGCTCTTCTCACTGCTCACCTCACTACTCATCTCACTACTCACCTCACTGCTCATCTCACTTCTCATCTCACTGCTCATGTCACTACTCATGTTGCTGCTCATCTTGCTGCTCACCTCGCTGCACTACTCATCTCATTACTCATCTCACTGCTCATCTCACTTCTCATCTCACTACTCATCTCGCTGCTCATGTCGTTGCTCATCTTGCTGCTCACCTCGCTGCTCGTCTCGCTGCTCATCTCACTGCTCATCTCACTAATCTCACTGCTCATCTCACTACTCACCTCACTGCTCACTACTCATCGTACTCCTCATCTCACTGCTCGACTCACTGCTCACCTCACTACTCGTCTCGCTGCTCATCTCACTACTCGTCTCACTGCTCGTCTCACGGCTCATCTCACGGCTCGTCTCAATACTCATCTCACTGCTCGTCTAACTGCTCATCTACTACTCATCTCACTGCTCGTCTCACTGCTCATCTCACTGCTCATCTACTACTCCTCTCACTACTCATCTCACTGCTCAGCTCGCTACTCATCTCGCTGCTCACCTCACTACTCATCTACTACTCACCTCACTGCGCATCTCACTAATCACCTCACTGCTCCCCTCACCGCTCATCTCATTGCTCATCTCACTACTGATCTACTACTCATCTCACTACTCGTCTCACTGCTCGTCTCACTGCTCGCCTCACTGCTCATCTCACTACTCATCTACTACTCATCTACTACTCATCTCACTGCTCACCTCACTACTCATCTCACTGCTCATCTAACTACTCATCGCACTGCTCATCTCACTGCTCACCTCAATACTCATCTACTACTCATATACTACTCGTGTCACTGCTCATCTCACTACTCATCTCACTGCTCATCTCACTACTCACCTCACTACTCACCTCACTGCTCAGCTCCCTTCTCTCACTGCTCATATCACTAATCATCTCACTGCTCACCTCACTACTCATCTCACAACTCATCGACTACTCATCTCACTGCTCATTTCACTGCTCATCTCACTACTCATCTCACTACACACCACACTGCTCATCTCATTACTAATTTCACTACTCATCTCACTACTCACCTCACTGCTCATCTCACTGCTCATCTCACTACTCACCTCACTACTCATCTCACTGCTCAGCTCCCTGCTCTCACTGCTCATATCACTAATCATCTCACTGCTCACCTCACTACTCATCTACTACTCATCTACTACTCCCCTCACTGCTCATCTAACTACTCATCTCACTACTCTCCTCAATACTCATCTCACTGCTCACCTCACTGCTCATCTCACTACTCATCTCACTGCTCATCTCACAACTCATCTCACTGCTCATCTCACTACTCATCTCACTGCTCATCTCACTACTCACCTCACTGCTCATCTCACTACTCGTCTCACTGCTCGTCTCACTGCTCGTCTCAATACTCGTCTCACTGCTCGTCTCACTGCTCGTCTCACTACTCATCTACTACTCATCTCACTACTCAGCTCACTGCTCGTCTCACTGCTCGTCTCACTACTCATCTCACTCGTCATCTCACTACTCATCTACTGCTCATCTCACTACTCACCTCACTGCTCGTCTCACTGCTCATCTCACTACTCACCTCACTGCTCACCTCACTACTCATCTCACTTCTCATATACTACTCATCTCACTACTCATCTTACTGCTCGACTCACTACTCATCTACTACTCATCTCACTGCTCATCTCACTACTCACCTCACTACTCATCTCACTGCTCATCTCACTACTCATCTCACTGCTCATCTCACTGCTCAACTCACTACTCATCTACTACTCATCTACTACTCATCTACTACTCATCTCACTACTCATCTCACTACTCATCTCACTACTCACCTCACTGCTCACCTCACTGCTCACCTCACTGCTCACCTCACTGCTCATCTCACTGCTCATCTCACTGCTCAACTCACTACTCATCTACTACTCATCTACTACTCATCTCACTGCTCATCTCACTGCTCATCTCACTATTCAATTCAATTCAGTTTTGTACATGTGACATTTAATACATGTGTAGCTCGATAGAGAGACAGAGAAAATGTGAAAGGGGGAGACAGGGGGAGAGAGGAAAGAGAAAGAGGGGGAGAAAGAGAAGAGGAGGAGAGATTGCAATTAGGTATGGTCACAGTCACAATGTATAATGTGAATGTATATTTACTGTAGAGTGCAAGCAGGGACTCCGGCAGGACTAACTATGACAGCATAACTAAAAGGGAGAGCCAGAAGGAAACACAAACATGAGGGGGAACTGAGATGTAAAGCAAACAATCACCTCACCGTCAACAAACCTGAGTGATCACATGAGAGTGAGGAAGACAGCATCTAAACATACCAGTTCACCATAATACTCTACGTCCATGAGTCCCCCAGATCTGCTCCTTTACCTTATGGCAAATCTATTTATAAAAATGCTTGGCTAAATAAATAGGTTTTTAGCCTAGACTTAAACACTGAGACTGTGTCTGAGTCCCGAACACTATTTGGAAGATTATTCCATAATTTTGGGGCTTTGTAAGAAAAAGCTCTGCCCCCAGATGTATTTTTCATAATACGCGGTACTGACAAGCAGCCTGCATCCTTTGACCGAAGTAGGCGTGGCAGATCGTAAGACACTAGCAGTTCGCTCAGATACTGCGGGGTGAGACCATTTAATGGTTTATATGTCAAGAGTAGTGTTTAAAAATCAATGCGAAATTTCACAGGGAGCCAATGTAGTGAAGATAGGATAGGGGTGATGTGCTCATATCTTCTGGTTCTAGTGAGGACTCTCGCTGCTGCATTCTGGACTAGCTGAAGCTTGTTTATGCACCTAACTGAACAACCAGACAGTAAGGCATTACAATAGTCCAACCTAGAAGTGATAAAAGCATGAAGTAGTTTTTCTGCATCGTTTAGCGACAATATATTTCTTATCTTGGCAATATTTCTGAGGTGAAAGAATGCTATCCTGGTGATATTATCTACATGAGCTTCAAATGAAAGGCTGGAATCTATAATCACGCAGAGGTCTTTTACTGTTGCACTTGATGGAACAGAAAGACCATATAAAGTTACATATAATAAATTCTATTATAAATATATGTATATATATATATATATATATATATATATATATATATATATATATATATATATATATAAATGTTGATTGATTGATTGATTGAGGTGAAAGAATGCTATCCTGGTAATATTATCTACATGAGCTTCAAATGAAAGGCTGGAATCTACAGTACAAATACACCGAGATCTTTTACTGTTGCACTTGATGGAACAGAAAGACCATATAAAGTTACAGTGTGATCTAAAATTTTATGCCTAGCTGTATGCGGTCCTATGACTAGAACTTCTGTCTTATCCGGATTAAGCAGAAGGAAGTTACTTAGCATCCAATTTCTTATGTCCTGCACACATTGCTCAACTTTAGTAAGCTGGTTTTTCTCATCAGTTTTTGTTGAGACGTATAGCTGTGTGTCGTCAGCATAACAATGAAAGGCAGGCCCACTGCTTTTCACCCTTTACATGCTTCCTCTGGGCAACATAGTCCGTAAGCATGTAAAGGGAGAAAAGCAGTGGGCCTAAAACTGAACACTGCGGAGCGCCAAACTCCACTAGAGAACATGCAGAATAATCACGATTTAAGTCTACATACTGATAACGATCGGTCAAATAGGATCTGAGCCAGGAGAGGGCTGTACCCTTAATTCCTACTACATTTTATTATACTACTAAGGGGCAGTGGTGGCTCAGTCGGTTAAGGCTGTGGGTTACTGGGTTACTGATCGGAAGGTCGGGGGTTCGAACCCCAGCATCGCCAAGTTGCCACTGTTGAGCCCTTGAGCAAGGCCCTTAACCCTATCTGCTCCAGGGGCGCTGCTCCGTAAGCTGGCTGACCCTGCACTCTGACCCCAGTTTCCTAATTGGGATATGTGAAAATTGAGCAATTTCCCTTTGGGATTAATAAAGTTCTATAAAATTAAAAATAAAATTAAAAAAAAAAATTTTCTAATCTGTGAAGAAGAATGACATGATCAATGGTGTCAAAAGCTGCACTGAAGTCGAGTAATACAAGCATAGTTACACAACCCTGATCAGAGGCCAATAGGATGTCATTTACTACTTTAACGAGTGCTGTTTCTGTGCTGTGATGAGGCCTAAATCCTGACTGATACAGTTCATGTATGCCATTTCTATGTAGATATGAGCATAGCTGCTCCGCTACTATCTTTTCCAGAATCTTAGAGATAAAGGGGAGGTTTGATATTGGCCTGTAATTGGACAGCTGACAGGGGTCGAGGTCAGGTTTCTTAATTATTGGTTTGATAACTGCTAATTTAAAAGATTTTGGAACATAACCAATGCTGAGTGAGGAATGAATTATTCTCAACAGCGGTTCTGTTATTACTGGTACTATCTGTTTAAGAAAATGTGTCGGTATAGGATCTAATATACAGGTTGATGAATTTGCAGAAGAGATGAGTGAAATTAGTTCATTCTCTTCAAGAGGAGTAAAATATTCTAGGTTTGAATCTGACATGGCTAGGTTAACATCTGTATCAATTACATTATTCAGTTTCAAAGCCTCAATATTATGCCTGATATTTACAATTTTATTATTAAAAAGTTCATGAAGTCCTCACTATTGCATGATGTTGTTGTGGAGATTTCTGCAGTGGTCTTATTTCTGGTTAATTTGGCTACGGTATTAAATAAAAATCTAGGATTATTTTTATTTTCTTCTATAAGAGTGGAGAGATACGTTGTTCTAGCTACACTAAGAGCTTTCCTATAGTTCAGGATGCTCTCTTTCCATGCTATTTGAAATACTAACAATTTAGTTTGACACCATTTACGCTCTAATTTCCGAGCAGTCTGTTTAAAAGTGCGCGTGTGATCATTATACCAGGGAGCGAGTTTCTTATCTCTAATAATTTTTCTTTTAGCTGGAGCTACATTATCTAAGGTACAAAGAAATGACGACTCTAAAAATTCAGTCGCCTGATCGAGTTCTGTGGGGTCAGACGGTGACCTAATCGAAGTTCGTAACTCTGGGAGATTACTGATAAAACTCTGTGTGGTAGTTGATGTGAATGTACGTTTAATACGGTAGCGCGGTGCTGTGCGTACATTATCACTGTGACACACTTGAATGGAGACAAGATAGTGATCTGAGATAATTTCAGACAGTGGAATTGTGAATACATTTCTTATACTTAATCCGAAAAATATTATTAAGTCTAAAGTGTGACCTGCTTTATGAGTGGGTCCTACTACACACTGATTTACGCCTACGGAGTCCAGTATGGACATAAATGCTGTTCTCAGAGAGTCTTCTGTATTCTCAAAATGAATATTAAAATCTCCAGCAATTAACACTTTGTCTACACATACGACCAGGTCTGAGATGAAATCTGCAAATTCACTAAGAAATTCAGAATATGGCCCTGGAGGTCTGTAAATTATAATTAGTGGAATCGACTGAGCTGACTTAATATACTTAAATACACTTATGTTACTATAAAGAATTTCAAATGAGTTAAATTTGTGTCCGTGTTTTTGTACGATAGACAGATTATCATTATGAATAACTGCGACGCCTCCTCCTCTACCAGTTAACCGAGGCTGGTGTATGTAGCTGTATCCAGGAGGACTAGCTTCATTTAGAGCTACATACTCGTCCTGTGTAACCCATGTTTCAGTTAAACAGAGTATATCAAACGCCTGATCTGTGATAATTTCATTAACAATAACTGCTTTTGATGCGAGAGATCTAATATTTAACAATCCTAGCTTCAGATCAGAGGTGCCAGCTGCGCATTCAGTATGATCGGAGTTTGTGGATTTTATGTTAATTAGATTATTGAAACAGACTTTCTGAGTCTTTCTACATTTTTGCTTAGATCGGGGAACAGACACAGTCTCAATATGGTGAACCCTGAGTGACGACTCAATGCAGCTAGCAGACGGTTGGTTTAGCCTGTCTGTCTGCTCCCTGGCCTGGGCTCTGGATTGTCACCGATTAACTAGACCTCTACTGAGACTATGAGCTTTACTATAGGAAATGAGAGCAGCACCTTCCTGAGTGGGATGGACACCGTCCCGCCCTAACAGGCAAGCTTTGCCCTCAAAGGTCTTCCAATTATCTATAAAGCCCACATTATTTTTGGAGCACCACCTGGACATCCAGCAGTTCAGCGACCATAACCTGCTGTAAGCTATTTCGCCACGTCTCATTGGGATGGGACCAGAGCATATTACTTCATCGGACATCGCCTTCGCTAATTTAAACACCTCTGTAAAGTTACTCTTACTAACCTCTGACTGACGAAGGCGTATATCATTAGCTCCAGCATGTACCACTATCTTAGAGAAAGTGTGCTGTCCTAGAGCCCTAAGATTACCTGCTATGTCCGGTGCTCTGGCCCCCCGGGATACACCTAACCACTGCCGCTGGCGCCCCTAAAGGTCTAGCTAATGTCACGTGCCGCAGTATAGAGTCTCCTATAACCACAGCTCTTTCAGGTTTCTCAGCGGATGCGTCACTGAGGAGAGCAAACCTGTTGGACACGTGAAGCGCAGAGGTGTGCTCCGGTGGGCTAGCCTTAGCGTTAGCTTTGGCAGAACGAGTATGCCGCCGAGTTGTCACCCACTCGCCCCGCTGTGAGGGCTCTAATGCCGGAGTCGGGGGCTGTTTATCTCCGCCTGTGGCACCCAGACTGTCCGCTACGGGAATAACGCTGCTCTCACACTCTCTATAAAGAATTTCTAAACATCCTGCACTCTACACACTGAACAAGCTGAATGGTAGACATGATAACGTACCTCTGTGTCGGAGTTTTAGTTGTTTGGAGATGAATTCCGTTTGTTGTTCTTAGACGAGGAAACTCGCACGTTCTCCAAAAATTGCAGAAAAAAGGCGAAGCCGAATAGTATGGAGATGTAAAAGCTAGTTGCTATTAATATTGTTATTCAGTAGACAAAGGCCGACCCTGCGAGGTTCTTGAGGTGTCCAGAGAAGGACCAGCTCCAGCTGGATTCAGCTTTATGATGGTTGGAGCTACACATGCTGCTCGGAGCTACACATGCTGCTCCTGTGCTTCCAGTGATCCAGACCTCATCTGCCCTCTGCACCTACTGACTCGTCCCTATGCTGAACTGGTCTTCATGTCAATTTAAATAATTTCTGTCATATTGAATTTTCACCTGCACAACACACAAGATGTTATATCATTTCTATCTGTTATCACCCAGATGAGGATGGGTTCCCTGTTGAGTCTGGTTCCTCTCAAGGTTTCTTCCTAATGCCATCTCAGGGAGTTTTTCCTTGCCACCGTCGCCGTCACCCTTGGCTTGCTCATCAGAGAGATTTCATTCATTCGTCTCATTATTATTATCTACACATTTTTCTCACACACACACACTTCCAATTATTTTCTTTTCTAAAATTATTTTTTTTTTGTAAATTTTCTTTCATTTTTGTGAAGCTGCTTTGAGACAATGACCATTGTTAAAAGCGCTATATAAATAAAATTGAATTGAAAAAATTGTATTGAATTATTGTATAAAGCGATGTAATTTAAACGCTGATACAAACGCGAAACTTTCGCGGCAACGATATGAAAACAAGAAGCTACGTCACCAACAGGAAGTCAGACTAGAAAAGTCTATTTAGATTCCCGAATCCGTTTTCTTGTAACTAAGCGGTTTTATAAATCCAAGCATTACATAGTGGTGGCTCGTACGTACGGGGAATCTGTATTTTGGGGTATTTTCCGGTTTTGTGTGGCGTGGCTGAACAAGATGGACGCTAACATCGCTAACGCTAATGCTAATGCTAGTAGTGTTGCTAAGGCCGACTTTGTTCTAGCTAATGACGTGCTGGCGGAGGTAGATGATGCATTTGTTACACGCCGTAACCATACAGCTAAAGTAACTTCATTGATTAGTTCTTTGTATATATCAGATAGCCATGATATTGACAATAATGATGATGATATTGTTCATGGGACTGGTATTGAGGTAGCGCACACACTACAAAAGGAACTAAATCAATGTAAGGTGGACATGGGGGTGCTTACTGATAAAGTGAGCTCTGTGGAGAAGGATTATAGACAATCCATAGCCAGCTGTCTCAACAGGGAAATCAGTCTTTGTGACGCAGTGGACACTAGCTTGGAAGGGGTACAGCGCTACTGCCAGGAGGCTCTCGAGAAAATGACGTCATCTGGGAAAACCGGATGAAGAGACTGCGTGCCACTTGTACGTCCACCACCCACAGGTTACAGGCTTGCACCCCTCCACCTTCTCAGGCACAACATCGTCCCAGCACTCCAACCACTAAAGCGACGGCCAAGGTAAAGCCACCATGCCCTCCTAAGGGCAACGACGTTCCTCCTGGTGTTCCAGTACACTCCTCGGCTCTGCTCTTCTCCCCACTTTCATCTTCTTCTTCTTCTCGTCACGCTCGACCATCCATCTGCATGGAGTTTCCAGCCTTCTGCGACGCGTCAGAGACAGCTGAGGTGTGGAACTTCATCGAGCAAGCGGAGAAGTACCTAGAGATCAGACCCCTGACCCGCCCAGAGCTGCTGGGAACCCTCGGCACGGTTCTACGAGGGCCTGCTCTGAGTTGGTGGAAGGCGGAGAAGGGCAAGGTGAAGGACTGGCAGTCTTTTAAACAGGCATTCATGGCGGCTTTTATACTGGACGACGACCTCGACGAAGTGGAAGACAACCTGAGGTCTCCGGTACAGCAGCCGGGGCAACGCCTGGGAGACTTCGTCAATGATCACCCCGCCCTCGGTCTCAAGGGGAACCCTGAGAAATCCGAGGAAACACCAGTGAGGCGAATACGGGAGAACATCAACACGAGAGTGGCCGGATGTTTAAGAGGAGCGGCGAGCACCGTTGAAAAACAGGTGGGGAGAGGCGCTAGGGGAGAGAAAGACAGCGAGGACCGCTTAAATCCGGGTCCAGATGCCATACCCCGAGCACCCCCGCCGCGGAAGGGAGCTGACACCTCACGTCTACCCACCATGACCACTAAAGAGGCCTCCGACTTACCGAGCGACCTGTGCGAGATCATCAAAGCCCAACAGAAGTACCCTACTATTTTAAAGCTGCTCTCCAACGACCATCCAAGGAGCACACAAGATCAGAGGGTCACCTTCAAACGTCATCAGGGCGTGCTATATCGCCGGGTACCAGTAAGGCAAGGAGAGAAACTTCAGCTAGTAGTCCCCCAGTCGCTAATCAAAAACTTTCTACGTTTCTATCACGACAATCCACTGGGAGGACACTTGGGACAACTGAAGACCCTGCTGAGGTTACTAGAGGGGGCGTGGTGGCCGACGGTGCGGAAAAACGTCTGGCAACGACACAAGACACGACATCCATCACCACCAAAGACTAATCACGACAAAGACTTATCACGGAGGAGGGCAAACAAAGAGCAGAACAACTGAAATCCAGACATGCCAGTTATCACAATACCCGGACGAAAGCAGCGCACTTTCATCCGGGAGAACTGGTTTGGAGAAAAGCTCAATCACTCGCCTCCACAGCAAAGAGATGTTCTGCACAGCTAGCTCCCAAGTGGGAGGGACCAGTAGAAACAAAAAACAGAAGAGGACCAATTAAATACACAATGTCTTGGGACTACCCACAAAAAGCCGATGTGTAGAGTGTGGCGAATTAAAGCGCTGGTACAGACGTTCTCCTCAGACGATCTTCAGCCGGGTTCCACTCCTCCCCGCGGCCATCTCTACTCCCCGTCCACCTTCGAGACTCAGGCGATGGAGGAATATGTATCTTCGGCCCTACGTAATGGCACCATCCGACCCTCCTCATTGCCTGCCGCCGCGGGGTTCTTCTTTGTGAAGAGAAAAGGCCGCGACCTACGCCCATGTGTTAACTATCGGGGGCTCAACAACATAACCATTAAGAACCGACATCCTGTGCCGCTTACCAACTGGACGCCCTCTCTGGTGCCACCATCTTGACTAAGTTGGACCTCCGGAGCGCCTACAACTTGTCGTGAATCATAGAGTGCAATGAGTGGAAGACGGCCTTCATCACCCCCACAGGACACTATGAAAGTCTTGTAATACCTTTTGGACTTTGCAATGCACCAGCAGCTTTCCAACAGTTTATTAATGACGTTCTCAGAGACATGCTCGGCTGATGGGTATTCGTCTACCTAGACAACATACTCATCTACTCAGTAGTCTTACCAAACATATCCAACAAGTCAGAGCGGTGCTAAAGAGATTAATCGCCCACCAACTGTACTGCATGTTGTAAAAGTGTGCTTTCCACGAGCACTCCACCACGTTCCTGGGTTTTGTTATCTCGCCCCAGGGTGTGGCCATGGACCCGCAGAAACTAGAGGCTGTGCGTCATTGGCCCCTACCCAAGACCCTCAAGCAGCTTCAATGGTTTCTCGGGTTTGCGAACTTCTATCGTCGTTTTATCCAGGGCTACAGTACAGTTGTGACCCCCTTAACCGCTCTGACCCGACCTTCGTCCCATCACTTCCAGCTCAACACTACTGCCATCTCTGCCTTCCATGAACTCTGCCACCGATTCACCACCGCCCCATTCTCCTTCATCCAGATGCAAATCAACCGTTCGTTGTGGAAGTGCACGCCTCGGATGTGGGCGCCAGGGCCGTCCTGTCACAACGAGGTCCAGATCAGAAGCTACACCTGTAGCACAGCCACACAAAGGGACATTTTAATAACAGGAGAAGGATGAAAGAGCTAATGCTGCTCGCCTGTGCCTTAGATGTTCCCTTGGCAGTTTCAATTACATCACTATTGACAGTGTTTTGGTCACCGGGCAAGCTCCCACGTACATGCGCGATCGCGACGCGAGGGAACCCGAGTTTGAATCTGATCACGTGTGCCGGGATAAAGCCGGAACCGGCGAGGTAGCCGGTACGGAGAGATGAAGACAGCGCGCTGTATGTTTTTTGAGGCTGAGCGACTGCTTGTGGATTATACTTCAGTAATTTCATTCAGTACCCAGCTCATTCCGTTTCTCGATCTCCCGGACCTACCATTGTTTTCTGGTGAGATCGAGCCATCTCTCCAACTCACCATTTTCATACCCATTGCCATATATCAGACACTGGACTACCATACATACACTCACACACCCGCATACATCACACACACACTATTTATATTTGTATTATATTTGTATATATTGGTTTGTGGTGCACCGTGTTTGTTTATTTCTTTGTTTGTCCTGTATAATACACTTGGTTTAATTTATTACCTTTGTTTTGTGTCGTGTCGTATATTGTCCTGCCGTGGTTGCGCAATACCGGAAGTGTGGTGGGCATTGTCCTTCGAACAATACAATTTCCATCTGTCCTACCAAGAACATCAAAGCCGACGCCCTCTCGCGACAACATGAAGAGGACACCCCCCGGGCGGATCCCGCGCCTGTCCTACCATCATCAAAGATCATCGCCCCACTCCGTTGGGAACTGGAGACCAGGGTTCGCCAGGCACAGACTGCGGAGGACGAACCGGCAGGTGTGCCGTCTGGACGGCTCTATGTTCCAAACGCCATGAAGACCGAGGTTATCCAGTGGGGCCACTCCACTCCCATCTCCAGACATCCAGGTACGCAACGCACCCTACCGTTCATCCGACGCGCCTTCTGGTAGCCATCCATGGCCAAGGACATTAACGAGTTCGTTCAGGCGTGCCCAGTGTGTGCCCGGGCCAAGAACGCAAACCAACCGACACCCGGGGAACTCCATCCGCTCCCGGTTCCCCGCAGGCCCTGGACGCACATTGCCGTTGACTTTGTCACGGGCCTGCCGGCTTCAGAGGGGAAGGACACCATTTTAACCATCATGGATCATTTCTCCAAAGCTGTGCACTTGGTGGCCCTTTCCGGACTCCCATCAGCTAAACAGACAGCCGAGCTCTAGAGCACGTAGTCCGACTGCATGGGTTCCCCAAGGACATCGTCTCGGACAGAGGGCCACAGTTCACTGTTCTTGAAGGCCTTCTGCCGTCTGATCAACTCCACCTGTAGTCTCTCATCTGGTTACCATCCTCAGACCAATGGTCAGACGGAGGGACCAACCAACAACTGGAGCGCTACCTGAGATGTTTCATGGCAGATTCTCAGCGCTCCTGGGCCCGCCACCTCACTTGGGCGGAGCTTTAACACAATCTTCATGTCTCCACCGCCACCAAGTTAAGCCCATTTGAGGTGTGCCATGGTTTCCAACCTCTGATGTTCGAACACCAAGAACCGGAGGTTGATGTAGCTTCGGCCAAACAGTTGGTCCGCAGGTGTCGACGGGTATGGTGCCTAGCCAACGCAGCCATCCAACGAGCCAACACCCGCTACACCATCCAACATCGCCGTCGACACCCACCGGGACGATTGTACCACATACAGTGGGAGCCACGCCAAATAGCCGCTACCGTGCAAACGACGTGTAAATGGGGTGTGACTGCCCTATGCACGCCGTAATCCCCCTCCCTTTTCTGCCAGAAAGGCGTGTCAAGATTTCACAGTAAACACGCCCATTCAAGCCCTATTTATTCATTTACCTGGTGCCACCACTAGATGGCGCTTCGTATGTGTATGTGTGCGTGGGCGGGAGGTGTGTGGGGGGGGGGGTATGAGGGGCTTCAGTAACTTATAGTTTGGCTTCAGGTATGAACTAATGCTGATATATGAGTGTTATATCGCTTATCTTATTTGTATGAGAAGCGCATTAAGTAAATTCTCGGTTAATTTAATTCAGAAGATAATACAGACAGTCACTGGTTAACACTAACACTGTTCACTGGTTAACATTAGCACAGGTAGTTTATTTACATTCCAGAATTCCCAAAACAGTATTTTACACACTCTGTGGTAAATAGGTTTATTTCTATGTAGCGCAGCCACACAAAAGGGACATTTTCAATTACAGGAAAAGGATGAAAGAGCTAATGCTGCTCACCTGTGGCCGAAGATGTTCCCTTGGCAGTTTTATTTATGTCCCATGGACAGTGTTTGGGTCACCGGGCAAGCTCCCACGTGCATGCGCGATCGCGACGCGAGGGAACCCGGATGTGAGCCTCATCACGTGTGCTGGCATAAAGCTGGAACCGGCGAGGTAGCCGGCACGGAGAGATGATGACAGCGCGCTGTATGTTTTTGGAAGCTGAGAGCCTGTTTGTGGATTATACTTCAGTAATTTCATTCAGTACCCAGCTCATTCCGTTTCTCGATCTCCGGGACCTACCATCGTTATCTGGTGAGATCGAACCATCTCTCCAATTCACCATTTTCACCCCAATTGCCGTATTTCTGACACTGGACTACCATACACACACTCACACACCCGCATACATCACACACACACTATTTATATTTGTATTATATTTGTATATACTGGTTTGTAGTGCACCTTGTTTGTTTATTTGTTTATGTAGCTTGTATAATACACTTGGTTTAATTTATTACAATTGTTTTGTGTCGCGTCGTATATTGTCCTGCCGCGGTTGCGCAATACCGGAAGTGTGGTTTTCAAGCCCCTATTTAGATTCCCGAATCCGTTTTCTTGTAACCAAGCGGTTAATTAAATCCAAGCGTTACAAATATATATTATTTTTATTAGAACTATATGTTCTGTAAAGTTTATTTATCTTTGTCTTCACTAAATTCTCCTGTTGTCGTTAAGCAGAGCCCCGCTGTGGAGGATTGGGGGGTCAGACGGCTGACGGCTGGACTTTTGGAGCTACAGGACTGGAGGAGCCTGAACAAGCTGTTGAGGGAGCTGTAGGAAGGATGACGTCACAGTCCGACAGATTTAGAATGATGTTTGATCAGGTCTACTGTATATTCTGAACATAGAACTGCAAAATGTCTGATACAGTACTTTGGGGGAAACAAAGACTTCAACTGTTCCATGTTTAATAGTTTTGATATTTTAAAAATGTATATTTTAATATAAAAGAACTATAGATAGAGACTTATAAGCAGCTGGTGTATCCGGCTAGTTTAATGAACTTTAAGCAAAAAGACAACATGTATTCACCTGTTTTATATAAATTACTGTTTTAACTTTGACTAGTTTTGGAAGAATAAATTGAATTGTTAAAGTCATGTTTGTGTGTTTTAATTTTGGGGGATTGTTTGGGTATTTAAAAAACGTTTAGTTGAACCAACAACTTCAATGGGCAAAAAATTGGACACAACTTTGTTTTAAATAGTCAAAGAGTTGGGCTGAAAATCATAATAATAATTATTGGTCATAGAAACAAATGAAAACAGTTAAACACTTAATCATATGTATTTGTGTTTGTGATTATGTGACCCATAATAATTTTTTCTCAGTATAAATAAATGTTTTGGGTTTTAAGAACTCCAAAAGAGCAATGACAAACTTAGGGCCAGGGGTAGCTCAGTGGTTAAGGCATTGGACTATGATTCGGAAGATCCCAGGTTCAAACCCCACAACTGCCAAGTTGTCACTGTTGGGCCCTTGAGCAAGGCCCTAAACTGCTCAAATGTACAGACCCCCGGGGCCATATGGCGATTTTCTTAAAGAATTTGGACATCTGCTATCAGACCTATTGGTTAACTCTGACAAATTATTGATAGTAGGAGACTTTAACATTCATGTAGATGATGCTAACGACGCTTTAGCACTCCCATTTATGGATTTATTAAATTCCTTTGGGGTTAAGCAAAATACAATTGGAGCAACTCACCGCTTTAATCATACGCTAGATTTAATTATATCCCATGGTATAGATGTCTCTAATATAGAGATCATACCTCAAAGTGATGATATCACAGATCATCACCTCCTGACATATACTCTACCCGTAGAACAGATTAGCTGTGTCTCCCCACGTTATCAATCTGTTAGAAATATGAATCCCACCACTAAAGACAGATTCACAAGTAATCTGCCGGATCTGTCCCAATTTCTTATTAGACCCCTAAATGCAGATGATCTAGATGAAGTGACTAGCAGCATGGGCACTATTTTTACCAGTACATTAGACACTGTTGCTCCCATCAGATTAAAAAAAGTCAGAGATAAAACATTGGCACCGTGGTACAACAGTCTTACTCGCACCCTAAAGAGAGCAACCCGTAACCTCGAGCGAAAATGGAGGAAAACTAAATTAGAAGTCTTTCGAATTGCATATAAAGACAGTATGTGCAGCTATAGACAGGCTCTAAAAACTGCTAGGACCGAGCATCTTAGCCAACTGATAGCAAGAAACCAAAACAATCCCAGGTTCTTATTTAGTACAGTGGCTCGCCTAACAAAACCTAAGATGCCCGCAGAGAGTATCCCATCACAGTTTAGAAGTGAAGACTTTATGGACTTCTTTAATGAAAAAATCAATAATATCAGGAAGAAAATAATGGAGGTTCAACCTCTAATAGTATCTCACGATCCAGTTCAGCCTATAGCTTCACATTTAGATTTTCACTGCTTTACAGGTATAGGACAGGAAGAGCTGTATAAACTCATCACCTCGGCTAAATCAACAACGTGCCTGTTAGACCCAATCCCAACCAGATTTTTAAAAGAAGTGATGCTTACGGTTGGAGAGCCACTCCTAAACATTATTAATTCTTCATTACATCTAGGTCACGTCCCTAAACCTTTCAAGTTAGCAGTTATTAAGCCGCTTCTTAAAAAATCAAATTTGGACGCGAATGAAATAAAAAATTACAGACCGATTTCAAACCTCCCATTCATATCAAAAATACTAGAAAAAGTAGTATCAGCTCAAATTTGCACATTCTTGCAGGATAACAACATCCTTGAAGAATTTCAGTCAGGTTTCAGGCCCCATCATAGCACAGAAACTGCACTAGTTAAGATTACAAATGACTTGTTTTTAGCTTCAGACCAAGGCTGCATCTCATTGCTAGTCCTGCTTGATCTTAGTGCTGCATTCGACACTATAGATCATAATATTCTCATAGATCGCTTACAAAATTATATAGGTATTCAGGGACAGGCATTAAAATGGTTTAGATCTTACCTGTCTGATCGCTACCATTTTGTAGATCTAAATGGAGAACCGTCTGGTATAATGCCAGTGAAATATGGGGTCCCACAAGGGTCAGTTTTAGGACCTCTGTTGTTCTCAATATACATGCTTCCCTTGGGTAACATCATTAGAAGACATGGGATTAGTTTCCATTGTTATGCTGATGATACCCAATTATATATCTCAACTAAACCAGACGAAATACCTAAGCTGTCTAGATTAACTGAGTGTGTCCAGGACATAAAAGATTGGATGACCAATAACTTTCTTTTATTAAATTCAGATAAGACAGAGATATTACTTATTGGCCCAAAAACCAGCACACAACAGCTTTCACAATTCAGCTTGCGCTTAGAAGGATGTACTGTTATTACCAGCTCAGCAGTAAAAGATCTGGGAGTAATATTAGACAGTAACTTGTCTTTTGAAAATCACATTTCAAATATCACAAAAACAGCCTTTTTCCATCTTTGAAATATTGCTAAACTTAGGAACATCTTATCCGTATCTGATGCAGAAAAACTAGTTCATGCATTCATGACCTCCAGACTGGACTATTGTAATGCATTACTAGGTGGTTGTCCTGCATCCTCAATAAACAAGCTTCAGTTAATCCAAAATGCAGCTGCCAGGGTTCTCACTAGATCCAGAAAATATGATCATATAACCCCAATATTATCATCCCTGCACTGGCTACCTGTTCAGTTTAGAATAAATTACAAAATAGTATTACTTACATACAAGGCCTTAAATGGTTTAGCTCCCACATACCTAACCAGTCTTCTGATACGCTACAATCCACCACGCGCCTTAAGATCACAAAACTCCGGACTTCTGGTAGTTCCCAGAATTTCAAAATCTACAAAAGGGGGTACGGCTTTTTCATATTTAGCTCCAAAGCTTTGGAATAGCCTTCCAGACAGTGTTCGGGGAGCAGACACGGTTTCTCAGTTCAAAAGTAGACTCAAGACGCATCTTTTTAATCTGGCATACACATAACTCATCCCAGTACTCGTACTCCAGTACACCTATACCGAATGGCAACTACGCTAATTCTCCCCATCTGTTCTGTATTTCTCTACCCATCACGAGGCATCGGGAGATTTTGCCAGCTTCAGTAGACAAAGGCCGACCCTGCGAGGTTCCTGAGGCATCCAGAGAAGGACCAGCTCCAGCTGGATTCAGCTTTATGATGGTTGGAGCTACACATGCTGCTCCTGTGCTTCCAGTGATCCAGACCTCATCTGCCCTCTGCACCTACTGACTCGTCCCTATGCTGAACTGTTCTTCATGTCAATTTAAATAATTTCTGTCATATTGAATTTTCACCTGCACAACACACAAGATGTTATATTTCTATCTGTTATCGCCCAAATGAGGATGGGTTCCCTGTTGAGTCTGGTTCCTCTCAAGGTTTCTTCCTATTGCCATCTCAGGGAGTTTTTCCTTGCCACTGTCGCCGTCACCCTTGGCTTGCTCATCAGAGAAATTTCATTCATTCGTCTCATTATTATCTGCACATTTTTCTCACACATCCACACTTCCAATTATTTTCTTTTCTATAATTACTATTATTATTTGTTTTTATTTATTTATTTTCTATTATAATTTTATTTATTTATTTATTATTTTATATATAATTATTCTATATACAGTTTTTTTTTTTTTTTTGTTAAATTTCTTTAATTTTTGTGAAGCTGGTCTTCAGCCGGGTTCCACTCCTCCCCGCGGCCATCTCTACTCCCCGTCCACCTTCGAGACTCAGGCGATGGAGGAATATGTATCTTCGGCCCTACGTAATGGCACCATCCGACCCTCCTCATTGCCTGCCGCCGCGGGGTTCTTCTTTGTGAAGAGAAAAGGCCGCGACCTACGCCCATGTGTTAACTATCGGGGGCTCAACAACATAACCATTAAGAACCGACATCCTGTGCCGCTTACCAACTGGACGCCCTCTCTGGTGCCACCATCTTGACTAAGTTGGACCTCCGGAGCGCCTACAACTTGTCGTGAATCATAGAGTGCAATGAGTGGAAGACGGCCTTCATCACCCCCACAGGACACTATGAAAGTCTTGTAATACCTTTTGGACTTTGCAATGCACCAGCAGCTTTCCAACAGTTTATTAATGACGTTCTCAGAGACATGCTCGGCTGATGGGTATTCGTCTACCTAGACAACATACTCATCTACTCAGTAGTCTTACCAAACATATCCAACAAGTCAGAGCGGTGCTAAAGAGATTAATCGCCCACCAACTGTACTGCATGTTGTAAAAGTGTGCTTTCCACGAGCACTCCACCACGTTCCTGGGTTTTGTTATCTCGCCCCAGGGTGTGGCCATGGACCCGCAGAAACTAGAGGCTGTGCGTCATTGGCCCCTACCCAAGACCCTCAAGCAGCTTCAATGGTTTCTCGGGTTTGCGAACTTCTATCGTCGTTTTATCCAGGGCTACAGTACAGTTGTGACCCCCTTAACCGCTCTGACCCGACCTTCGTCCCATCACTTCCAGCTCAACACTACTGCCATCTCTGCCTTCCATGAACTCTGCCACCGATTCACCACCGCCCCATTCTCCTTCATCCAGATGCAAATCAACCGTTCGTTGTGGAAGTGCACGCCTCGGATGTGGGCGCCAGGGCCGTCCTGTCACAACGAGGTCCAGATCAGAAGCTACACCTGTAGCACAGCCACACAAAGGGACATTTTAATAACAGGAGAAGGATGAAAGAGCTAATGCTGCTCGCCTGTGCCTTAGATGTTCCCTTGGCAGTTTCAATTACATCACTATTGACAGTGTTTTGGTCACCGGGCAAGCTCCCACGTACATGCGCGATCGCGACGCGAGGGAACCCGAGTTTGAATCTGATCACGTGTGCCGGGATAAAGCCGGAACCGGCGAGGTAGCCGGTACGGAGAGATGAAGACAGCGCGCTGTATGTTTTTTGAGGCTGAGCGACTGCTTGTGGATTATACTTCAGTAATTTCATTCAGTACCCAGCTCATTCCGTTTCTCGATCTCCCGGACCTACCATTGTTTTCTGGTGAGATCGAGCCATCTCTCCAACTCACCATTTTCATACCCATTGCCATATATCAGACACTGGACTACCATACATACACTCACACACCCGCATACATCACACACACACTATTTATATTTGTATTATATTTGTATATATTGGTTTGTGGTGCACCGTGTTTGTTTATTTCTTTGTTTGTCCTGTATAATACACTTGGTTTAATTTATTACCTTTGTTTTGTGTCGTGTCGTATATTGTCCTGCCGTGGTTGCGCAATACCGGAAGTGTGGTGGGCATTGTCCTTCGAACAATACAATTTCCATCTGTCCTACCAAGAACATCAAAGCCGACGCCCTCTCGCGACAACATGAAGAGGACACCCCCCGGGCGGATCCCGCGCCTGTCCTACCATCATCAAAGATCATCGCCCCACTCCGTTGGGAACTGGAGACCAGGGTTCGCCAGGCACAGACTGCGGAGGACGAACCGGCAGGTGTGCCGTCTGGACGGCTCTATGTTCCAAACGCCATGAAGACCGAGGTTATCCAGTGGGGCCACTCCACTCCCATCTCCAGACATCCAGGTACGCAACGCACCCTACCGTTCATCCGACGCGCCTTCTGGTAGCCATCCATGGCCAAGGACATTAACGAGTTCGTTCAGGCGTGCCCAGTGTGTGCCCGGGCCAAGAACGCAAACCAACCGACACCCGGGGAACTCCATCCGCTCCCGGTTCCCCGCAGGCCCTGGACGCACATTGCCGTTGACTTTGTCACGGGCCTGCCGGCTTCAGAGGGGAAGGACACCATTTTAACCATCATGGATCATTTCTCCAAAGCTGTGCACTTGGTGGCCCTTTCCGGACTCCCATCAGCTAAACAGACAGCCGAGCTCTAGAGCACGTAGTCCGACTGCATGGGTTCCCCAAGGACATCGTCTCGGACAGAGGGCCACAGTTCACTGTTCTTGAAGGCCTTCTGCCGTCTGATCAACTCCACCTGTAGTCTCTCATCTGGTTACCATCCTCAGACCAATGGTCAGACGGAGGGACCAACCAACAACTGGAGCGCTACCTGAGATGTTTCATGGCAGATTCTCAGCGCTCCTGGGCCCGCCACCTCACTTGGGCGGAGCTTTAACACAATCTTCATGTCTCCACCGCCACCAAGTTAAGCCCATTTGAGGTGTGCCATGGTTTCCAACCTCTGATGTTCGAACACCAAGAACCGGAGGTTGATGTAGCTTCGGCCAAACAGTTGGTCCGCAGGTGTCGACGGGTATGGTGCCTAGCCAACGCAGCCATCCAACGAGCCAACACCCGCTACACCATCCAACATCGCCGTCGACACCCACCGGGACGATTGTACCACATACAGTGGGAGCCACGCCAAATAGCCGCTACCGTGCAAACGACGTGTAAATGGGGTGTGACTGCCCTATGCACGCCGTAATCCCCCTCCCTTTTCTGCCAGAAAGGCGTGTCAAGATTTCACAGTAAACACGCCCATTCAAGCCCTATTTATTCATTTACCTGGTGCCACCACTAGATGGCGCTTCGTATGTGTATGTGTGCGTGGGCGGGAGGTGTGTGGGGGGGGGGGTATGAGGGGCTTCAGTAACTTATAGTTTGGCTTCAGGTATGAACTAATGCTGATATATGAGTGTTATATCGCTTATCTTATTTGTATGAGAAGCGCATTAAGTAAATTCTCGGTTAATTTAATTCAGAAGATAATACAGACAGTCACTGGTTAACACTAACACTGTTCACTGGTTAACATTAGCACAGGTAGTTTATTTACATTCCAGAATTCCCAAAACAGTATTTTACACACTCTGTGGTAAATAGGTTTATTTCTATGTAGCGCAGCCACACAAAAGGGACATTTTCAATTACAGGAAAAGGATGAAAGAGCTAATGCTGCTCACCTGTGGCCGAAGATGTTCCCTTGGCAGTTTTATTTATGTCCCATGGACAGTGTTTGGGTCACCGGGCAAGCTCCCACGTGCATGCGCGATCGCGACGCGAGGGAACCCGGATGTGAGCCTCATCACGTGTGCTGGCATAAAGCTGGAACCGGCGAGGTAGCCGGCACGGAGAGATGATGACAGCGCGCTGTATGTTTTTGGAAGCTGAGAGCCTGTTTGTGGATTATACTTCAGTAATTTCATTCAGTACCCAGCTCATTCCGTTTCTCGATCTCCGGGACCTACCATCGTTATCTGGTGAGATCGAACCATCTCTCCAATTCACCATTTTCACCCCAATTGCCGTATTTCTGACACTGGACTACCATACACACACTCACACACCCGCATACATCACACACACACTATTTATATTTGTATTATATTTGTATATACTGGTTTGTAGTGCACCTTGTTTGTTTATTTGTTTATGTAGCTTGTATAATACACTTGGTTTAATTTATTACAATTGTTTTGTGTCGCGTCGTATATTGTCCTGCCGCGGTTGCGCAATACCGGAAGTGTGGTTTTCAAGCCCCTATTTAGATTCCCGAATCCGTTTTCTTGTAACCAAGCGGTTAATTAAATCCAAGCGTTACAAATATATATTATTTTTATTAGAACTATATGTTCTGTAAAGTTTATTTATCTTTGTCTTCACTAAATTCTCCTGTTGTCGTTAAGCAGAGCCCCGCTGTGGAGGATTGGGGGGTCAGACGGCTGACGGCTGGACTTTTGGAGCTACAGGACTGGAGGAGCCTGAACAAGCTGTTGAGGGAGCTGTAGGAAGGATGACGTCACAGTCCGACAGATTTAGAATGATGTTTGATCAGGTCTACTGTATATTCTGAACATAGAACTGCAAAATGTCTGATACAGTACTTTGGGGGAAACAAAGACTTCAACTGTTCCATGTTTAATAGTTTTGATATTTTAAAAATGTATATTTTAATATAAAAGAACTATAGATAGAGACTTATAAGCAGCTGGTGTATCCGGCTAGTTTAATGAACTTTAAGCAAAAAGACAACATGTATTCACCTGTTTTATATAAATTACTGTTTTAACTTTGACTAGTTTTGGAAGAATAAATTGAATTGTTAAAGTCATGTTTGTGTGTTTTAATTTTGGGGGATTGTTTGGGTATTTAAAAAACGTTTAGTTGAACCAACAACTTCAATGGGCAAAAAATTGGACACAACTTTGTTTTAAATAGTCAAAGAGTTGGGCTGAAAATCATAATAATAATTATTGGTCATAGAAACAAATGAAAACAGTTAAACACTTAATCATATGTATTTGTGTTTGTGATTATGTGACCCATAATAATTTTTTCTCAGTATAAATAAATGTTTTGGGTTTTAAGAACTCCAAAAGAGCAATGACAAACTTAGGGCCAGGGGTAGCTCAGTGGTTAAGGCATTGGACTATGATTCGGAAGATCCCAGGTTCAAACCCCACAACTGCCAAGTTGTCACTGTTGGGCCCTTGAGCAAGGCCCTAAACTGCTCAAATGTACAGACCCCCGGGGCCATATGGCGATTTTCTTAAAGAATTTGGACATCTGCTATCAGACCTATTGGTTAACTCTGACAAATTATTGATAGTAGGAGACTTTAACATTCATGTAGATGATGCTAACGACGCTTTAGCACTCCCATTTATGGATTTATTAAATTCCTTTGGGGTTAAGCAAAATACAATTGGAGCAACTCACCGCTTTAATCATACGCTAGATTTAATTATATCCCATGGTATAGATGTCTCTAATATAGAGATCATACCTCAAAGTGATGATATCACAGATCATCACCTCCTGACATATACTCTACCCGTAGAACAGATTAGCTGTGTCTCCCCACGTTATCAATCTGTTAGAAATATGAATCCCACCACTAAAGACAGATTCACAAGTAATCTGCCGGATCTGTCCCAATTTCTTATTAGACCCCTAAATGCAGATGATCTAGATGAAGTGACTAGCAGCATGGGCACTATTTTTACCAGTACATTAGACACTGTTGCTCCCATCAGATTAAAAAAAGTCAGAGATAAAACATTGGCACCGTGGTACAACAGTCTTACTCGCACCCTAAAGAGAGCAACCCGTAACCTCGAGCGAAAATGGAGGAAAACTAAATTAGAAGTCTTTCGAATTGCATATAAAGACAGTATGTGCAGCTATAGACAGGCTCTAAAAACTGCTAGGACCGAGCATCTTAGCCAACTGATAGCAAAAAACCAAAACAATCCCAGGTTCTTATTTAGTACAGTGGCTCGCCTAACAAAACCTAAGATGCCCGCAGAGAGTATCCCATCACAGTTTAGAAGTGAAGACTTTATGGACTTCTTTAATGAAAAAATCAATAATATCAGGAAGAAAATAATGGAGGTTCAACCTCTAATAGTATCTCACGATCCAGTTCAGCCTATAGCTTCACATTTAGATTTTCACTGCTTTACAGGTATAGGACAGGAAGAGCTGTATAAACTCATCACCTCGGCTAAATCAACAACGTGCCTGTTAGACCCAATCCCAACCAGATTTTTAAAAGAAGTAATGCTTACGGTTGGAGAGCCACTCCTAAACATTATTAATTCTTCATTACATCTAGGTCACGTCCCTAAACCTTTCAAGTTAGCAGTTATTAAGCCGCTTCTTAAAAAATCAAATTTGGACGCGAATGAAATAAAAAATTACAGACCGATTTCAAACCTCCCATTCATATCAAAAA
The DNA here is from genome assembly GCA_030522415.1 of Channallabes apus. NCBI lineage: Eukaryota > Metazoa > Chordata > Actinopteri > Siluriformes > Clariidae > Channallabes > Channallabes apus. The sequence goes on from CM060124.1 coordinate 838,667, forward strand.
TACTAGAAAAAGTAGTATCAGCTCAAATTTGCACATTCTTGCAGGATAACAACATCCTTGAAGAATTTCAGTCAGGTTTCAGGCCCCATCATAGCACAGAAACTGCACTAGTTAAGATTACAAATGACTTGTTTTTAGCTTCAGACCAAGGCTGCATCTCATTGCTAGTCCTGCTTGATCTTAGTGCTGCATTCGACACTATAGATCATAATATTCTCATAGATCGCTTACAAAATTATATAGGTATTCAGGGACAGGCATTAAAATGGTTTAGATCTTACCTGTCTGATCGCTACCATTTTGTAGATCTAAATGGAGAACCGTCTGGTATAATGCCAGTGAAATATGGGGTCCCACAAGGGTCAGTTTTAGGACCTCTGTTGTTCTCAATATACATGCTTCCCTTGGGTAACATCATTAGAAGACATGGGATTAGTTTCCATTGTTATGCTGATGATACCCAATTATATATCTCAACTAAACCAGACGAAATACCTAAGCTGTCTAGATTAACTGAGTGTGTCCAGGACATAAAAGATTGGATGACCAATAACTTTCTTTTATTAAATTCAGATAAGACAGAGATATTACTTATTGGCCCAAAAACCAGCACACAACAGCTTTCACAATTCAGCTTGCGCTTAGAAGGATGTACTGTTATTACCAGCTCAGCAGTAAAAGATCTGGGAGTAATATTAGACAGTAACTTGTCTTTTGAAAATCACATTTCAAATATCACAAAAACAGCCTTTTTCCATCTTTGAAATATTGCTAAACTTAGGAACATCTTATCCGTATCTGATGCAGAAAAACTAGTTCATGCATTCATGACCTCCAGACTGGACTATTGTAATGCATTACTAGGTGGTTGTCCTGCATCCTCAATAAACAAGCTTCAGTTAATCCAAAATGCAGCTGCCAGGGTTCTCACTAGATCCAGAAAATATGATCATATAACCCCAATATTATCATCCCTGCACTGGCTACCTGTTCAGTTTAGAATAAATTACAAAATAGTATTACTTACATACAAGGCCTTAAATGGTTTAGCTCCCACATACCTAACCAGTCTTCTGATACGCTACAATCCACCACGCGCCTTAAGATCACAAAACTCCGGACTTCTGGTAGTTCCCAGAATTTCAAAATCTACAAAAGGGGGTACGGCTTTTTCATATTTAGCTCCAAAGCTTTGGAATAGCCTTCCAGACAGTGTTCGGGGAGCAGACACGGTTTCTCAGTTCAAAAGTAGACTCAAGACGCATCTTTTTAATCTGGCATACACATAACTCATCCCAGTACTCATACTCCAGTACACCTATACCGAATGGCAACTACGCTAATTCTCCCCATCTGTTCTGTATTTCTCTACCCATCACGAGGCATCGGGAGATTTTGCCAGCTTCAGTAGACAAAGGCCGACCCTGCGAGGTTCCTGAGGCATCCAGAGAAGGACCAGCTCCAGCTGGATTCAGCTTTATGATGGTTGGAGCTACACATGCTGCTCCTGTGCTTCCAGTGATCCAGACCTCATCTGCCCTCTGCACCTACTGACTCGTCCCTATGCTGAACTGTTCTTCATGTCAATTTAAATAATTTCTGTCATATTGAATTTTCACCTGCACAACACACAAGATGTTATATTTCTATCTGTTATCGCCCAAATGAGGATGGGTTCCCTGTTGAGTCTGGTTCCTCTCAAGGTTTCTTCCTATTGCCATCTCAGGGAGTTTTTCCTTGCCACTGTCGCCGTCACCCTTGGCTTGCTCATCAGAGAAATTTCATTCATTCGTCTCATTATTATCTGCACATTTTTCTCACACATCCACACTTCCAATTATTTTCTTTTCTATAATTACTATTATTATTTGTTTTTATTTATTTATTTTCTATTATAATTTTATTTATTTATTTATTATTTTATATATAATTATTCTATATACAGTTTTTTTTTTTTTTTGTTAAATTTCTTTAATTTTTGTGAAGCTGCTTTGAGACAATGACCATTGTTAAAAGCGCTATATAAATAAAATAGAAAAATTGAAAATTGAAATTGAAAATGTGTAATGAGATAAAAAATTAAAAAAAAATAAAATGTAAGTCGCTCTGGATAAGAGCATCTGCCAAATGCCTAAATGTAAACTTAGGAGGAGTGGAAGGTGAGAAACCTCAATGGAGAATATTGAGTATGACATGGTAATTGCTCTGTGTGTGTTTTTGGCGGGGGGATGAGTGTGTGTGTTATAGCCAACGGAGAAATGCAGGAGCACGCACGCGCGTATACACACACACACACACACACACCTCTCCATTAAACCATCATTGATTAAACCTATGAACACGGCTGTTCAGCAGTTCTAAACACAAGCGCAGAGTCTGTTTTTGTCCTTAACTAAAATACTTCAATACGTAAATAATGAATTTATTTTGCTGAATAAGGTAATAAGCGATATTTTAACCAAACCAGTAAGTTAAGTAAGTGTTCCATACATTAAAGTACTGTGTATAACCAAGTGCCCTAGCAAACACAGTTACAGTTTACAGGACAAACAAACAAACTGGGGGGATTGGAAGGTGACTGAGAATACTCCTTTACAAGACAAAAGACGATCAGAGGCAGGGCCGTTCCAGGCCAGACCATACGGGGGGGGGGGGGCTTATAGTAACAGTATTGTCCTTGCTGAATTGTGTTGAGGCACGCAAACCCTCTGACCACAATAAGGTGGCAATCCCTCAGGGGGGAAACTAAAAAATAACAATTAAAGAAATTAAATATCCTTAATCCAGGTTTTATCAATCAATGACATAACATTTATCTAAGCTGGATGGTCAAATTCTCAAAAACGTTTAACGTAAAGTAAGACTTAACACACTATAACTAAAATATTTACAAAACTGAAAGGTTGTCTTATGAATAATAAAAAATACAAACTAAATTAAAACAGATGGGCTATTGAACAGATCATAATATGTTTTATGTTTTCTGATTATAAATGATAGATGGGTTGATTTTAGAAAGGCTAAATTAAATAGCTAGTTTTTGGTCATGTCAGTCCAGTAACTATACTATGTAAAAGTAATTATAATATGAATTAATTAAGGGCAGGACCTAACCTAATGTTAATAATTTACACCATGATAACATTAGTATTTATGTTTTTGTATATATTTTTAAATGTTCAAATGAACGTTTCAGAGTATATAATTTGTCTTGTCATCTGTGATTGAGACCCATGAGTTAAATTGAAATCATTTTTATAGGTAGTAAGCCAGGTTTTAGTAACCTTGGACAAATCAGCATATAAGCCCTCTCTCGCGCACACGCACTCACACACACACACACACACACACACTGTACACACACAGACACACACAAATAACACATGAAATCGCGTAAAACCAAATGAAACTAGGGTAAAAAATATAAGCAGTAAAAATACAGTAGTATCCTGTAGGTGATTCCTGTCCTGTGATAACAGGCACTAACACTCTAGAACTGTTTACTTCTGTTAGTTTTGTTTTCAAGTGTGAATGTTTATGGGGATTAAATCTGTCTCTGCTGCTGCATCTATACACCGTTGTGATAAGTGATTGATGCCCCATCAGATCTTTAATGTGGGACATTATGCTGGTTAAATGACTAAAGACACACTGATCCGTATGGACAGATATTTGTTCCAGATATTATGCGCCATTAATCAATTTGATATGCCAATTTGACTATCAGCGAAAACATCAAAAATATAACGAAAACAAACCCAAGCAGAAGTTAAATTTTAAGCTTTACTTTCAAATTCAAATTTGATTTGTCACATACACAGTTCGATATGCAGTAAAATGCTTTAGGTGCTTTAGGTGAGGCTCGAACTCGGCATTGCTTCACCTGGACCGCTTTATAAGTATCACACGCTGACCGATTGCGCCACGGGAGCCACACGGAAGTTGCTCTTGTCAGAGTATCCTCTCTCTCTCGTGCACACACACACACAAACATGAAATTGCGTAAAACCAAACTAAATATGAGCAGTAAAAAAAACAGTAAAAATACATTAGTATAACAGGCGCTAACCCTCTGGAACTTTTTTACTATTGTTTCCAAGTGTTTATGGGGATTTAATGTGTCTCTGCTGCCGCATCCATTCACAGTTGTGATAAGTGATTAATGCCCCATCAGATCTTTTGACGGGGGAGCATTATGCATGATTAAATGACTAAAGAAATACTGATCCATATGGGCAGATATTTATTCCAGGTTGCATGCGGCATTAATTGCCTTTCTTATGCCACTTGTAGACTATCAGGGAAAAAAAAACATCATCAAAAATATAACGAAAACAAACCCAAGCAGACGTTACATTTTGAGCTTTACTTTGCAGCAAAATATTATCTATCAGTATATTAAATGGAACGAGGTAAAATACACAGTAATGTAAAATACTGTACATAGCCCGCGTTTTTATTCCGTACCTACAATGATCGGTATAGACAAATTACAGCCGCTACCGTGTCTTTAAGGATCATTTCAGGATGTCTTAAAAAATATTTCACTAACTAGTTTTATTAATTCATTATTAAATAATTAAATAGCATAATCATCATGGGTTGTGTATTGAGTGATTTAACAAATCTGTTTTATTAATCGGTTTGTTGTTGTTGTTTTTTCATCTATTCATGAAACTACAGTGGTGTGAAAAACTATTTGCCCCCTTCCTGATTTCTTATTCTTTTGCATGTTTGTCACACTTAAATGTTTCTGCTCATCAAAAACCGTTAACTATTAGTCAAAGATAACATAATTGAACACAAAACGCAGTTTTTAAATGACGGTTTACGTTATTAAGGGAGAAAAAAAATCAAAATCTACAAGGCCCTGTGTGAAAAAGTGATTGCCCCCCTTGTTAAAAAATAACTTAACTGTGGTTTATCACACCTGAGTTCAATTTCTGTAGTCACCCCCAGGCCTGATTACTGCCACACCTGTTTCAATCAAGAAATCACTTAAATAGGAGCTACCTGACACAGAGAAGTAGACCAAAAGCACCTCAAAAGCTAGACATCATGCCAAGATCCAAAGAAATTCAGGAACAAATGAGAACAAAAGTAATTGAGATCTATCAGTCTGGTAAAGGTTATAAAGCCATTTCTAAAGCTTTGGGACTCCAGCGAACCACAGTGAGAGCCATTATCCACAAATGGCAAAAACATGGAACAGTGGTGAACCTTCCCAGGAGTGGCCGGCCGACCAAAATTACCCCACTAGCGCAGAGACAACTCATCCGAGAGGCCACAAAAGACCCCAGGACAACATCTAAAGAACTGCAGGCCTCACTTGCCTCAATTAAGGTCAGTGTTCACGACTCCACCATAAGAAAGAGACTGGGCAAAAACGGCCTGCATGGCAGATTTCCAAGGCTTTTTACTTTTAAGCAAAAAGAACATTAAGGCTCGTCTCAATTTTGCTAAAAAACATCTCAATGATGGCCAAGACTTTTGGGAAAATACCTTGTGGACCGACGAGACAAAAGTTGAACTTTTTGGAAGGTGCGTGTCCCGTTACATCTGGCGTTAAAGTAACACAGCATTTCAGAAAAAGAACATCATACCAACAGTAAAATATGGTGGTGGTAGTGTGATGGTCTGGGGTTGTTTTGCTGCTCCAGGACCTGGAAGGCTTGCTGTGATAGATGGAACCATGAATTCTACTGTCTACCAAAAAATCCTGAAGGAGAATGTCCGGCCATCTGTTCGTCAACTCAAGCTGAAGCGATCTTGGGTGCTGCAGCAGGACAATGACCCAAAACACACCAGCAAATCCACCTCTGAATGGCTGAAGAAAAACAAAATGAAGACTTTGGAGTGGCCTAGTCAAAGTCCTGACCTGAATCCTATTGAGATGTTGTGGCATGACCTTAAAAAGGCGGTTCATGCTAGAAAACCCTCAAATAAAGCTGAATTACAACAATTCTGCATAGATGAGTGGGCCAAAATTCCTCCAGAGCGCTGTAAAAGACTCGTTGCAAGTTATCGCAAATGCTTGATTGCAGTTATTGCTGCTAAGGGTGGCCCAACCAGTTATTAGGTTCAGGGGGCAATTACTTTTTCACACAGGGCCATGTAGTTTTGGATTTTTTTTCTCCCTAAATAATAAAACCCCTCATTTAAAAACTGCATTTTGTGTTTACTTGTGTTATCTTTGATTAATAGTTAAATGTGTTTGTTGATCAGAAACATTTTGTGTGACAAACATGCAAAAGAATAAGAAATCAGGAGGGGGGCAAATACTTTTTCACACCACTGTATGTTGACAATACAAGAACTGTCTGTATATTAAAGATACGGTATTGGGCTTCCTGGACACTGCAGTTAACTGTGCCAGTCAATGTTCCATCTGGCGGAATTATACAGCATTGCAACCATCTTTTTAGAAAGCGCATGGGGGCGTTTATGGGGCGGGGCATCGTTAACTGCGTCATCGCGGGGGATCCATGGTGCTCTCATGATTCCGTCATGGATCCATCATGCTCCAGGCGGCTGTTTGACGTGGCTCCCACTGTAGGTGACAAAGAATGGCTGTCTACTAAAAACCTACACCTCCGCACCGAGCCCAGAAAACTCTCCCCCAGATTCATCGGCCCATATCGCATCACTCATCGTACCAATCCTGTCACCTACCAGCTCCAACTGCCTGCGGCGCTCCGGATCCACTCAGTATTCCAAATCTCTCAACTCAAACCCTTCATCACATCTCCCATGTTGGTTCAGATTGTCCGTCTTCAAAACTGTGAGTACTCACCAATTCTTGGGTTTTTACTTTCTGATCTTTGAGTGTGTATTTTAGGACGCGGGTTAAATTTGTGTTTTTCCCTTGCTCCTCTTTCGGGAGAGTCCTTAGAATAAATCGCGTGGTTATCCTATCCACTCGCCTATCTCCGCGTTTGGGTTCACCATCCACGCTACATTGGGCAACCGCTAAGCTACGTCTTCTGGTCACCGAAGTTAGTTCATCCCTGACAGAGCTTCACTCTTCACTGACAACAGATTCACCTGGAGGTCTGGAGCACGTGGTTCCCCCTGTACACTACAGTGTGTCGAGTTACAACACACTACAGTGATAGTTCTTTTGAGTGATGTCATCATAAATGTCATATGTCGCCCCCTGCTGCCACACAGTCAAACTACAGACACAAATATCATATGTAATACTGTACAATAAATCATCTTTAAATGTACTAACAATTTTTTAATGTGCAAATCAAAAATCTAACTATATTTTACATGTACTACAATTATGCAAATATATGTAATAAATAAATCCAACAAAATGTACATGCTTACATTAATAATGGAATGGAATATGGAAACATAAAAACAAATAAAATAATCATGATGATGTGTGTGTGTGTGTGTGTGTGTGTGTGTGTGTGTGTGTGTGTGGTGTGTGTGTCCGCGTGTGTCCGTGGTGCCCTGAAATTGACCAGTTCACTGTACTCCTGCCTCATACTCAGTGTTCCCAGCACAGGCTTTGGATCCACACTGGAGTTCAGAAAGGCAGACAGGGTGGGTGCGAGGGGGATGTTAGGGGGGGCAGGAGAAGGGGGCAGGAGGAGAGAGTGAGTGAGAGAGGGGGGGTTTACTCACAATCACCTAATGGATAAGATGAATGGTCAAGGGCAAGTGCATAATCTCAAGTACAATTTCAATATCTTTAAACTTTCATTTCAGCACCTGCACAGTGTGTGTGTGTGTGTGCGTGTGTGTGTGGTCCCCTTATACAGACACAAGCAAGTCCTGCAGACCTTCGCACCAGATCTTCTTTCGTCATTAAAATAATAATAATAATAATAATAATAATAATAATAATAAAAAAGCAGTGAAGTATCCAGATGTTTGCAGCTGTGCAAATTCACTTCACATCCTCATGTTCTATAAGGAATAATTTACTTTATATTATTTGTAAATGTTTAGAATAGCAAAATGTTGCTAACGGTGTTTAAGCAAAGACTGATAAGGAAAACTGAAACACTTTCAGCTGTACTGTTTTTCCAACCATCAGATTCAGGTCAGGCACTCACCTCTAGGTTTATTTCTTTCTTTTTATTTTTCAATTTAAAGTTGTAAATGTTCATGTAAACGTTCTTGCCTTTGACCTCTATTAATTCCTAATGAAGTGTCCTTAATTCTCCTGTGTACCAGAGGGAGTGTGTTCTAAACAAATCTGCTGCTGTAAAAACAGACACGACTCTGACCAGAAGCCCATAGGGGGTCATTTATGTAGATATGAGCATAGCTGCTCCGCTACTATCTTTTCCAGAATCTTAGAGATAAACGGGAGGTTTGATATTGGCCTGTAATTGGACAGCTGACAGGGGTGGAGGTCAGGTTTCTTAATTATTGGTTTGATAACTGCTACTTTAAAAGATTTTGGAACATAACCAATGCTGAGTGAGGAATTAATTATTCTCAACAGCGGTTCTGTTATTACTGGTACTATCTGTTTAAGAAAATGTGTCGGTATAGGATCTAATATACAGGGTGATGAATTTGCAGAAGAGATGAGTGAAATTAGTTCATTCTCTTCAAGAGGAGTAAAGTATTCTAGGTTTTAATCTGACATGGCTAGGTTAACATCAGTATCAATTACATTGTTCGGTTTCAAAGCCTCAATTTTATGCCTGATATTTACAATTTTATTATTTAAAAAGTTCATGAAGTCCTCACTATTGCATGATGTTGTTGTGGAGATTTCTGTAGTGGTCTTATTTCTGGTTAATTTGGCTACGGTATTAAATAAAAATCTAGGATTATTTTTATTTTCTTCTATAAGAGTGGAGAGATACGTTGATCTAGCTACACTAAGAGCTTTCCTATAGTTCAGGATGCTCTCTTTCCATGCTATTTGAAATACTAACAATTTAGTTTGACGCCATTTACGTTCTAAGTTCTGAGCGGTCTGTTTTAAAGTGCGCGTGTGTGTGTTCGTTATACCAGGGAGGGAGTTTTTTTTCTGTCTATTTTCAGAGTGTAACAAAGACGCAGCAGATTGTGTCTTTGTGCTGACGGACATTTTATTTGCCTCCAGAGGAGCCACAATGCAGCGGGTCAGAGGTCAGTGCAAGGTTCAGAGGTCACCATCCAGGCATAAAGGCCCAGAGGAGGTGAGTCCCAGCGCAACAAAGACACACTCCTGCACACTGACATGAACACACTCGCTTTCCCAGACTGTCCTGCATACTTAACATACTGAACTGAACACAGTGTCACACAATAAACACAAGTCCAGAGTAACTGAAGGTGTGAGTGTGTAACGCTCCCAGATTGATATGCAGACGTGTGAGAATGTGTAGTGCAGAACACAGACATGCACAACGAGTGAGAGCATGTTAATAGTTAAGTGCAATACAGATTGTGGGCAGAAACTACTGGAGTGATGATTGTCTTAAGTGTGTCTTAGGAAAAGGAGGACTGAGATTGTCTTCTCTGAACACGTCTGTAATCTGAGCACAGACTGGGTGGGGACACCGAAACACTGAAACAGTCCTCCCTGAACAACGAGGGATGATTCTCTCAGCCTGAGAGACTATACAGTGGTGTGAAAAACTATTTGCCCCCCTCCTGAATTCTTATTCTTTTGCATGTTTGTCACACAAAATGTTTCTGATCATCAAACACATTTAACTATTAGTCAAAGATAACACAAGTAAACACAAAATGCAGTATTTAAATGAGGGGTTTTATTATTTAGGGAGAAAAAAAATCCAAACTTACATGGCCCTGTGTGAAAAAGTAATTGCCCCCTGAACCTAATAACTGGTTGGGCCACCCTTAGCAGCAATAACTGCAATCAAGCGTTTGCGATAACTTGCAACGAGTCTTTTACAGCGCTCTGGAGGAATTTTGGCCCACTCATCTTTGCAGAATTGTTGTAATTCAGCTTTATTTGAGGGTTTTCTAGCATGAACCGCCTTTTTAAGGTCATGCCACAACATCTCAATAGGATTCAGGTCAGGACTTTGACTAGGCCACTCCAAAGTCTTCATTTTGTTTTTCTTCAGCCATTCAGAGGTGGATTTGCTGGTGTGTTTTGGGTCATTGTCCTGCTGCAGCACCCAAGATCGCTTCAGCTTGAGTTGACGAACAGATGGCCGGACATTCTCCTTCAGGATTTTTTGGTAGACAGTAGAATTCATGGTTCCATCTATCACAGCAAGCCTTCCAGGTCCTGAAGCAGCAAAACAACCCCAGACCATCACACTACTATATAATGGAGGTTCAACCTCTAATAGTATCTCACGATCCAGTTCAGCCTATAGCTTCACATTTAGATTTTCACTGCTTTACAGGTATAGGACAGGAAGAGCTGTATAAACTCATCACCTCGGCTAAATCAACAACGTGCCTGTTAGACCCAATCCCAACCAGATTTTTAAAAGAAGTGATGCTTACGGTTGGAGAGCCACTCCTAAACATTATTAATTCTTCATTACATCTAGGTCACGTCCCTAAACCTTTCAAGTTAGCAGTTATTAAGCCGCTTCTTAAAAAATCTAATTTAGACGCGAATGAAATAAAAAATTACAGACCGATTTCAAACCTCCCGTTCATATCAAAAATACTAGAAAAAGTAGTATCAGCTCAAATTTGCACATTCTTGCAGGATAACAACATCCTTGAAGAATTTCAGTCAGGTTTCAGGCCCCATCATAGCACAGAAACTGCACTAGTTAAGATTACAAATGACTTGTTTTTAGCTTCAGACCAAGGCTGCATCTCATTGCTAGTCCTGCTTGATCTTAGTGCTGCATTCGACACTATAGATCATAATATTCTCATAGATCGCTTACAAAATTATATAGGTATTCAGGGACAGGCATTAAAATGGTTTAGATCTTACCTGTCTGATCGCTACCATTTTGTAGATCTAAATGGAGAACCGTCTGGTATAATGCCAGTGAAATATGGGGTCCCACAAGGGTCAGTTTTAGGACCTCTGTTGTTCTCAATATACATGCTTCCCTTGGGTAACATCATTAGAAGACATGGGATTAGTTTCCATTGTTATGCTGATGATACCCAATTATATATCTCAACTAAACCAGACGAAATACCTAAGTTGTCTAGATTAACTGAGTGTGTCCAGGACATAAAAGATTGGATGACCAATAACTTTCTTTTATTAAATTCAGATAAGACAGAGATATTACTTATTGGCCCAAAAACCAGCACACAACAGCTTTCACAATTCAGCTTGCGCTTAGAAGGATGTACTGTTATTACCAGCTCAGCAGTAAAAGATCTGGGAGTAATATTAGACAGTAACTTGTCTTTTGAAAATCACATTTCAAATATCACAAAAACAGCCTTTTTCCATCTTCGAAATATTGCTAAACTTAGGAACATCTTATCCGTATCTGATGCAGAAAAACTAGTTCATGCATTCATGACCTCCAGACTGGACTATTGTAATGCATTACTAGGTGGTTGTCCTGCATCCTCAATAAACAAGCTTCAGTTAATCCAAAATGCAGCTGCCAGGGTTCTCACTAGATCCAGAAAATATGATCATATAACCCCAATATTATCATCCCTGCACTGGCTACCTGTTCAGTTTAGAATAAATTACAAAATAGTATTACTTACATACAAGGCCTTAAATGGTTTAGCTCCCACATACCTAACCAGTCTTCTGATACGCTACAATCCACCACGCGCCTTAAGATCACAAAACTCCGGACTTCTGGTAGTTCCCAGAATTTCAAAATCTACAAAAGGGGGTAGGGCTTTTTCATATTTAGCTCCAAAGCTTTGGAATAGCCTTCCAGACAGTGTTCGGGGAGCAGACACGGTTTCTCAGTTCAAAAGTAGACTCAAGACGCATCTTTTTAATCTGGCATACACATAACTCATCCCAGTACTCATACTCCAGTACACCTATACCGAATGGCAACTACGCTAATTCTCCCCATCTGTTCTGTATTTCTCTACCCATCCCGAGGCATCGGGAGATTTTGCCAGCTTCAGTAGACAAAGGCCGACCCTGCGAGGTTCCTGAGGCATCCAGAGAAGGACCAGCTCCAGCTGGATTCAGCTTTATGATGGTTGGAGCTACACATGCTGCTCCTGTGCTTCCAGTGATCCAGACCTCATCTGCCCTCTGCACCTACTGACTCGTCCCTATGCTGAACTGGTCATGTCAATTTAAATAATTTCTGTCATATTGAATTTTCACCTGCACAACACACAAGATGTTATATTTCTATCTGTTATCGCCCAAATGAGGATGGGTTCCCTGTTGAGTCTGGTTCCTCTCAAGGTTTCTTCCTATTGCCATCTCAGGGAGTTTTTCCTTGCCACCGTCGCCGTCACCCTTGGCTTGCTCATCAGAGAAATTTCATTCATTCGTCTCATTATTATCTGCACATTTTTCTCACACATCCACACTTCCAATTATTTTCTTTTCTATAATTATTATTATTTTTTGTTTTTATTTATTTATTTTCTATTATAATTTTATTTATTTATTTATTATTTTATATATAATTATTCTATATACAGTTTTTTTTTTTTTTTTTTTGTTAAATTTCTTTAATTTTTGTGAAGCTGCTTTGAGACAATGACCATTGTTAAAAGCGCTATATAAATAAAATTTAATTGAATTGAAAAAAAAAACTACCACCACCATATTTTACTGTTGCTATGATGTTCTTTTTCTGAAATGCTGTGTTACTTTTACGCCAGATGTAACGGGACACGCACCTTCCAAAAAGTTCAACTTTTGTCTCGTCGGTCCACAAGGTATTTTCCCAAAAGTCTTGGCAATCATTGAGATGTTTTTTAGCAAAATTGAGATGAGCCTTAATGTTCTTTTTGCTTAAAAGTGTTTTGCGCCTTGGAAATCTGCCATGCAGGCCGTTTTTGCCCAGTCTCTTTCTTATGGTGGAGTCGTGAACACTGACCTTAATTGAGGCAAGTGAGGCCTGCAGTTCTTTAGATGTTGTCCTGGGGTCTTTTGTGGCCTCTCGGATGAGTCGTCTCTGAGCTCTTGGAGTAATTTTGGTTGGCCGGCCACTCCTGGGAAGGTTGACCACTGCTCCATGTTTTTGCCATTTGTGGATAATGGCTCTCACTGTGGTTTGCTGGAGTCCCAAAGCTTTAGAAATGGCTTTATAACCTTTACCAGACTGATAGATCTCAATTACTTTTGTTCTCATTTGTTCCTGAATTTCTTTGGATCTTGGCATGATGTCTAGCTTTTGAGGTGCTTTTGGTCTACTTCTCTGTGTCAGGTAGCTCCTATTTAAGTGATTTCTTGATTGAAACAGGTGTGGCAGTAATCAGGCCTGGGGGTGACTACAGAAATTGAACTCAGGTGTGATAAACCACAGTTAAGTTATTTTTTAACAAGGGGGGGCAATCACTTTTTCACACATGGCCATGTAGATTTGGAGTTTTTTTTCTCCCTTAATAACGTAAACCTTCATTTAAAAACTGCATTTTGTGTTCAATTATGTTATCTTTGACTAATAGTTAACGGTTTTTGATGAGCAGAAACATTTAAGTGTGACAAACATGCAAAAGAATAAGAAATCAGGAAGGGGCAAATAGTTTTTCACACCACTGTATATATATATATATATATATATATATATATATATATATATATCATTTATATTTATTGTCTTGAGATTAGACACACTGTAAAAAATAAAAAGTTGACTTAACTTAAAAAGTTAAGGCAACCGGCTGCAAAGCAATTTTGAGTTCAGTGGTTGAAGTTGTGCCAAATTATTTAAAAAAGTTAATTGAAACTGCTGCTTTAAGTTACTTATACCTTCCTAAAAAAAGTACATCTAACTAATCATTATGAGTTTGTTTTAAGCCGAAAAAGGGGTTGAGTGAATATTAAGAAATTAGTAGTTTCAGTTAGCAGATGCTCTTATCTACTGTAGAGCGACTTACATTTTTATCTCATTATACATCTGAGGGTTAAGGGCCTTGCTCAAGGTCCCAACAGTTCAAACCCCACAACTTGGTGGTTGTGGAGTTTGAACCTGGGATCTTTTGAACAGTAGTCCTATGCCTTAACCACTGAGCTACCCCTGGCCAGTTAGTAAACAATGTAGTTGTGCCTACTTGTTTCTTAAAAAACAAACTCATAATGATTACTTAGATGTACTTTTTTAGGACTAACTTAAAACAGCAGTTTCAATTAACTTTTTTTTTTATTATTTGGCACAACTTCAACCCCTGAAGTTGAGTGAACTCAAAATTGCTTTGCAACCGGTTGTCTTAACTTTTTAAGTTAAGGCAACTTTTTATTTTTTACAGTGTTAAGTGAAACCATTGAATAAAGAAATCAAAATATTAAGTTTCCTCAACTTGATTGTTTGACAAAATAGTAGTAAAATCCAGTTAAATAGATTTTATAAGTAAATTCAACACTGTGCTCAAAAATATGTCCACCTAACTTGGAATTTTAAATTGAGTTAACAATTTGCAAGTTGGATTTTTTTTTTACAGTGCAGATACTTTATTGATCCAGAAGAAAATTCTAGATATCCAGCACCAATAGACACATTAACACAGACACATTTTATATTATTACCATAAACAAATATCTATCTATCTATCTATCTATCTATCTATCTATCTATCTATCTATCTATCTATCTATCTTTATCCCATATGTCTATTTGTTTATCTTTCTGTGTAGATTTCAGATTCAAAGGTGTTTTATTGACATCACAAGTATTTACATTCATATTGTCAAAACTCAGGACTAATATTTATAATATACAATAAATATAATATAATTAAGTGGAATAATATATAATATAATCATAAATAAATAAATGTATAATAAAGGGTTATAATAATAATAATAATAACAACAACACTCAGTGCTCACTATCTACCTACAGTATCTCTCTCTCTCTCTCTAACTGATTTCTTGTTGTTTATAAACCACACTGACTGCATGGTGTGTGTGCGTGATGGAGAAGCCCAGCACGTGTGTGACTGAATAAAGTAATATCAGTAGAGTGTTACTGCAGTATCAGCTTAAATGGTGTGTGTGTCTGTGTGTGTAAACCACATCCAGACTTATTAAACTGGTTGTAAAGCGGAAGCGCGCGCAGTAAAGCCCCAGAGGTGAGCCACGCTCTGCCTTTGATGTCTCACAGTAACAGTGTCCCCGCGCGCGCTCCGACCTCTGTGATGGTGTAGTGGGACAGACCGCGCGCGCGGGGACACTGACCGGCAGAGGGCGGGGGGGGGGGGGGGTGTGAACACACACACACACACACACACACACACACACACGTGCACGAGAGCGGCGCTGTGTGTGTGTGGATTCGGAAGTGAACTTTCGGAGTGTGTATCTGCTGTTTGCTTATCTCTCTGTGTGTGTGTGTGTGTGTTGTGATGAAGTGTGTGAGACGCTGTCCTCTTCCCCTCCTCCTCCTCCTGTGGCCGGTGGCGCTGGGGCTCGCGGGCGGCGGCGCGGTGCATGATGGGGTCTGTCCCAACTCCCTCAACCCTCACCTGTGGGTGGACGCGCAGAGCACGTGCGAGAGGGAGTGTAGTACTGACCAGGTGAGGAGATCACACACACACACACACTCACACACACATCATAACACACACACACACACATCATAACACACATCATAACACACACACACACACACACACACACACACACATCATAACACACACACACACACACATCATAACACACACACACACATCATAACACACACACTCACACACACATCATAACACACACACACACACATCATAACACACACACACTGTCACACACACACACATACACACACATCATAACACACACACACACACACACACTCACACACACATCATAACACACACACACACACACATCATAACACACACACACTGTCACACATCATAACACACACACACTGTCACACACACACACACACACACCATAACACACACACACACACACACACACACACACACACACACACACACGCACACATCATAACACACACACACTCACACACACACACACACACACACACACACACACACACACACACACATCATAACACACACACACACACTCTCACACACACACTCTCACACACACACACACACACACACACACACACACAAAAGGTTGTAAACCAATATCTACCGTCCCTGTTGCTGTTGATGAAATCATTGCTTGCAGCTATATTTAATATATTTCTGTTACTCTGCAAATCTCCTCATTACGTCAGTGTGATGTCCATGATGTCATATTTTATGAAGGAACTGCGCTTCTCTGGACATGAAGTGTTCATGATTATAATGCAATAACATGCTGCAGGTCACTGGAGGGCACTAATGAGTCACAAATTTATATTTTTTGTAAATGTGTAAAAAGGATAAGATAAGATAAGATAAGTTATACCTTTATTTGTCCAACAACAGGGAAGTTTCTTTGTTACAGCAGCAAAGAACAAATTGTGCAAATAGAAAATAGGGACAGTATATTGTATAGATACAAAAGAAAAGCAAAACAATAGTTACACTTTTAAACAAATTGCACAAGCGTAATATTGCACAATTTAAAAATGGTGTTATTGCACCATTGCTATTGCACACAAATTTAAGAAATATAACTGTGTTGTAAGATAGTATTATTATATTTAAGATATTAACTATTTGTAACTATTGTAAAATATTAATATTGTAAGATTATATAACAGGGATGTACAGTGTAATAGCAGCAGGATAAAAGCCCTTCGATATCGCGGCTCAGAGATGTAACTGTCTCATACAGGGGGTGAGAGTCGTCCTCCAGCAGTGATGATAGATCAGCTGCCCTCCTCGTTTCTCACACCTCCTGTACAGTGTCCAGGGGAATCCCCAGACCTGAGCTGGTCCAGTCTCTTCTTCTTGTCTGCTGTAGAGATGCTGCTGCAACAGCCAGCAGCTCCATGGAAGATGGCTGAGGCCACCACAGAGTCAAAAAACATCTTCAGTAGTTTATTTCTATGCTCCCTGCACTCCTGAAGACCTCAGTCTCCTCAGCAGAAAGAGTCTGCTCTGTCCTTTCTTATAGATTGCGTCTGTGTTGTCCAGTCCAGTTTGCTGTTCAGATGAACACCCAGGTATTTATAAGAGTCAGGTCTTTATAATTTATAAGGGTTACAGGTTTCTTTAGTGATGCAGTTATTTACAACTTATTAACAAGTTATTTACTGAGGAGCGCTACCACAAGATGCACAAATACACACAGATACACAGTCACTCGCGCAATGGAGTTTACACAAGCGTTTGCAGGAAAAAGCGCGTGCCCCACCTGGGAGCCATTTACATTAAACACCTCTTATCGGGCGTTCGTAGCGTCCGGTGAGCGCGGATGAAGAGGGTTTTCTACACACAGGAGTCAGTGAGAGAGTTCACACGGGGTTTGGTGATGTGCGTTTGTCCGGCTGCGCGGTTATACGGTGTCAAAAAATAACGTTGCATGCAGCTTTTTCTTGCCGTTCAAATCCCAACGAATGCAAGGAAACCGCGTCTAGTGCGTTTTCTTCACGTTCATTTTACACTTCAGAGGACCGGATATATCCCATCATCCTACACGCTGTACAGAGGGAAATGCGGGAAAAGGGCAAAATAAACAGAGTGAATCCAGTAGCAGCCATTTGTTGCTCTCCCTACGTCGCCGTATTACGAGAATGTCTAGTATAGCAAAATGGTCTATATATATATATCTATATATATATATATATATATATATATATATATATATATATATATATATTCTATTGAGACAACAAAAAAAAGGATAAAATACACGAGTGGATCGAAATAATGTATAAACTGTGAAAAGGATGTAGCAAGAGACACTTCAATTAAAAATAATATCATAATAATCTACAAGTCTATTATTCTTCTTATTAAGTTGAATTAATTTAAGAGAATTTAAAATTGAGGTCATTCTTAACAACTGAATATGTCAGTGTATTTTTTAAACTATATATATATATATATATATATATATATATATATATATATATATATATACACACACACACACACACACACACACACACACACTGTCAACTTGCCATCTGCAATTATTATTAAAAACTAAAATGTTGATTTACATAAAATAAGGTTTAAATGTCAAAATTAAAGATAATTAAACTCTATGTGGCTTCTGCATTTTTTAAAGTTTACTTTTATACATAAATGATACCCTGATGTATGGTTTTATATAGTTAAGCAAAACATCAAATTAAAGCGTCTAGTTTTTATCCGATTTTATCCGGTTTTCACCCAACTAATCGATTATCAAAAATAATCGTTAGTTGCAGCCCTAGTGTCTAGTCGAGTCCCCTGTATAAGGACGGTCTAAGTGCTGTAGTGAATGAGTGAGAGAGTGTGTGAGTGAGGAACTGCAAATAAACTAAAAATAAAACCTCAAAATAACCGCTAGAGAACGTTATGTGATGTTATCATTAGATTATCACACAGAGCCTCACTGCAGCATTCTGGGAAAGTTTATAACCACCAGAGAACGTAATGTGTTGTTGCTGTAAAGATTGTGAAAAATAAGCCTTCCTGCAAGTCTCATCGCTCACCCTCATCTTCCTCCCTTCGTCGTCTTCTTCTTCTTCTTGTTTTAATCTTGTTTAAAGTTGAGGATCTGCATTAGTAGATCACAGATTAGAGTTCACAGGTCATAGATCTGCTACTTCCTGGTTCAGGAGTCTGTTCATCGTAAGTGTCCTGTCTCTTTGTGTTTAGCTTTAATATTAAACCCGCCTGTCTGTAGGACATTATAAGCACTGTGTTTATGAGACACTAGCTCTCCATTTTGGTTTTCATTGTTTTATTGTTTTGTTTTCATTTATTAAGATACTCGTTGTTTGCAACGAGTGTTGTCTGCATTTACATCCCAGTCTCTGTGGGTTCCAGACCATAAGCTAGATCGCCATCAGGATGCAGTGGGTAAGTGGAGAGTGCACAGTGCTGATTAGACACCTCCCCCATAAGAATGTATCTTTGGACACCCCCATTACCTTCTCATCAAAGGTCTAAGAAGAAGCATCTCCTGTCTTGACTAATTCTGGTCAGATTCTTGTCAGTTGTCCAAAAGGAGATCTTACAGTAACTGTCCTATGGTCTTGCTCTGTGCCAGTCAAGCTCTTGCTGAATGCCCACTAAGTAGGCTCTCCTGCTCCTAGCCCTAATCATGTCCCAACCTGGAACCCACGTTAAGCATGCCAAGCTCAAACCCGGTGCCCAGTCTATATTCCAGCGCATCAAGCACCAACTTGTGGCCAACCCACATCAATGTGGCTGCATCTACTAGTTTAAAAGTTTTGGTTTATTAAGAGATTTGTTAATTAAGCATTTCCCGAAATCTTTAGTGGAATACACGACCTTAAACAATCTGACGGGACTGATGTGTTTCACTCTCGTATTGATTCGCTATAATTGGCTGAAATTAAACGATTTTATTACTACGATAATTGTTATAAACCAGGTGGGGGCCAAACTCTTTCTCGGAGAAACTGACTGCGTTACTGACGGATGTAGATCGTGGGAGGATTCTTCAGAAACAGCACTCAGTAACCGAGTTAACGCTGTATCTTTAAGCTCGCTTTATCGTCCGCATACACGAGTCTGTGCTTCTACGCAGTTTCTCAGTAACATGACAAGTTGTATTATTTTTGTCTTCTTAACATAAAGTAGAAAAAAAATTGCTGGTGAAAGTCTGTTTATAGCTTCTAGAAGAACATAGCCGACAACAGGAAGTAGTCACCACACCCATGAAACACACACAGACAGAGAGAGTGTGTAAAACAGAGGGCACTTCCTGGAGTCAGAATCAGAGTGTTGAAAACTCTTCCTCTAATTTTATCTCAGATCTGCTCTTCACAAGTTCTTGAACATCATTCTGCTCCTGTGACTCTCACGAGCAACACACTTTACACACTACTCGTTTGTATCTGTAGAACTGAAGCGGTGATCTCCTCATGGACATTTCCATCATTTCTGAAAAGCCAAGTGTAAGACTTCACTGTCCTCATCATGTGATGTGTCCTGTCCACTGTCAGTCCAGAACAGTCTGTGCCATCAGCAAGAAGCACATCCTCATTGTCCTTCCCTTTTTGTGTGTGTGTGTGTGTGTGTGTGTGTGTGTGTGTGTGTTTAGTAGTACTCGAGATCTGCCTGATGCTTTTTTTTCTCTAGCCCTGTTCCCCCAGTGAGGCAGCGCTGACATTAACTGTATATACGTTAGCTATGTAGCTTAATGAGGGCTGTCTTATTATTCCTTACAAGCAAAAAGCTCCTGTCCCTTCAGTCTCTGACAAAGCTAAGACTGCGTGCGCTGCACTCCTCAGTAGCATGAGCGTCTGGCTATTATGTTTAGATCACATTCACAAAATCCATTTGGTTGAGAGATGAAGAGGACATTTTTGCAGTGCTCTGGTGTCACTCGATCCATTACGCTTAATCACTTCCTGAAGATCATTTGGAGACATTTGCCTCAGAAGTTCACTTGAGAATTCTCGGTTAAGACATTTTGTGGACACCCCGGCTTCAGAAAGTAAACGTCCTCCCACATATTTGTTCCATCTATTGATTAAACCAGCTGATCCTAATCAGCACACCTCTTCAGTCTCAAGTCTTTAACTAAAAAGTGACATCACCTGTTTTTACACAGAGAGAAGTAATGTATAGCGTAGGCCTGGGCGATAAAACGATAACGATATGTTTCGCGATAGACATGTGATCGATATCAATAAAAAATGTGTTCGATAGAACGTTCGATATTTTTTATTCTCTGTCGGAAGAAAACAGAGCTAGTTTGGAAGGAGGAAGGAAAAGAAACGGAGGCATGAAGAAAAACGGTATTCTTCTTTTACTGCATTCAGTGCACACGACACATATAGTATACAGCGCTGTATTGCCCCCTGGTGGCCCGCCAGTGAATTAACATCAAACTCAAATATATTACAACAATACATTTTTATTGTAGTTTTACGCAGTGCACTATTTTATTACACTTTATTAATCATTTCTTACATTTTCTTTTAATTTTCCACCTTAAATGTTAAGAGATGATTGTTATTTTTTTCCACAAGCCATCCGTCTCCTCAACAAAAAGGGACTGGACTGATAAACACACACACACACACACACACACACACACACACACACACACACACACACACACACACAAAACACACTCAGCTTAACTCAACTACCTCAGTATATTGGGACTGGACTGACTAATCAACACAAGCGCAGACACACTGACCTGCACCACCAAACCATCACACACACCAACCTGTAAATGCTTCACTGTTTATCTCTTTTGCACAATAATCATTACTGGATTACTTATTGCACTAATTCCTCAATTCTTGCTGCTATGAAATGTTTTTCACGACCTCAACACCATAGTATTCTGTTATGTTATGTCGTGTTCGCTGCACTGTCACTTTGTTGTTGCTCTTGTTTGCACATGTCTTACTTAGCTAGTTAGTTTTTGTAAATTTATGTTGTAATTTATGTTAGTCTATCTGTCTTGTCTCTGCTAGCCGGCTAACTAGG
The DNA here is from genome assembly GCA_030522415.1 of Channallabes apus. Lineage (NCBI taxonomy): Eukaryota > Metazoa > Chordata > Actinopteri > Siluriformes > Clariidae > Channallabes > Channallabes apus. Next base: position 860,273 of record CM060124.1, read on the forward strand.
CCTCTTAGTTCGCTAGTTTAGTGTTTCTGTTAATTTATGTTGAAATTAGGGCTGCAACAACTAATCGATAAAATCGATAATTATCGATAATGAAATTCGTTGTCAACGAATGCCGTTATCGATTAGTTGGGCTGCGCACGTTACTGAGGAGCGCGACCACAAGATGCACAAATACACAAAGATACACACAGATACACAGTCGCTCGCGCAATGGAGGTTACAGAAGCGTCTGCAGGAAAAAGCGCGCGCCCCAAGTCCTCCAAGGTATGGGAGCAATTTACATTAAACACCTCTTATCGGGCGTTAAAATCGAGCGGTTTTCTGCCGTTCGTAGTGTCCGGTGAGCGCGGAGGGTTTTCTACACATGTGGGAGCCCCTAGTGACGGGGAGGAATTGGCCACGACTAAAAAAAAAAAAAGGAGTTAATGAGAGAGTTCACACGGGCTTTGGTGACGTGCGTTTGTTCGTCTGCGCGGTTATACGGCGTAAAAAGAAAAAACGTTGCATGCAGCTTTTTCTTGGTGTTCAAATCCCAACGAACGCAAGGAAAACACTTCTAGTTCGTTTTCTTCACGTTCAGTTTACACCTCGGAGGACCGGATATATTCCATCATCCTACAGGCTATACAGAGGGAAATGCGGGAAAAGGGCAAAATAAACAGAGTGAATCCAGTAGCGGCCATTTTTTTCTCTCCCTATGTCGCCGTATTACGAGAATGTCTAGTATAGCAAAATGTCTATATATATAAAAAATATATATTTTTTTATTGAGACAACAACAAAAAAGGATAAAATACCCGAGAGGATCGAAATTATGTATAAACCGTGACAAGGATGTAGCAAGAGACACTTTCATTAAAAATAATATCATAATAATCTAGAAGTCTATTATTCTTCTTATTAAGTTGAATTAATTTAAGAGAATTTAAAATTGAGGTCATTCTTAACAACTGAATATGTCAGTGTATTTTTTAAACTACTGTGTGTGTGTATGTATGTATAATGTATATAGATATGTGTGTATAATATGTGTGTGTATATATATACATACATATATATATATATATATATATATATATATGTATGTATATATAAACACACACACATACACTGTATCAACACTGTTAACTTGCCATCTGCAAATATTGTTAAAAAAGAATGTTGATTTACATAAAATAAGGTTTAAATGTCAAAGTTAAAGGTCATTATACTCTATGTGGCTATTGCATTTTTTAAAGTTTACTTTTATACATGAATAATACCCTGATTTATGGTTTTATATTGTTAAGCAAAACAGCAAATTAAAGTGGTCACTTTTTATCCGATTAATCGATTAATCGGAAAAAAAAGAAACCGTCCAACTAATCGATTATCAAAATAATCGTTAGTTGCAGCCCTAGTTGAAATGTATGTTGCATGTAGCACCTTGGTCCTGGAGGAACGTTGTTTCGTTTCACTGTGTACTAACTGTATATGGTTGAAGTGACAATAAAGCCTTTGAACTTTGAACTTAAGTGTTCATTGTGACTTTAGACTTATGTTTACATTTTAATTATTTTATTTTTCCATGGTTGTTGACATTTCTGTCTTAATAACTGATGGGACTATGATCATAGGAAGGTTAAGTTTAAAATAAAAAGGTTTAAATATAATATATTCTTCTCCTGGTCCTTATTTTAAATGGGTCATAAAAAATATCAATAATTATCGATATCGACCGATATGAAACACTGATATCGTGATACAGTTTTCAGCCATATCGCCCAGCCCTAGTATAGCACAAGGCAAATGCTGTCCGAATACTTCTGTCCATCGCTGTAGTTGCAGATGAAACAGATAATGTTTTACCCAGTCATACTTTACTTCTTGTGTGTTTTGAGTTCCTCTCTCTCTGGAACTTGCTCAGTTACTCAGTGTTTCCCACGCCCGAATGAAAAAATATCATGATGTTTATTATCTGTGTAAAAGTATATTAAATGACCTCATACCATCTTATATGATATCAATCATCCATCTATTTGAGAAACCTGGTTGACTTAATGTCCTGGCTGTGTTTTCTAACATGGTACACAGCTTTTATTTATATTTTTATATTGTTTTTAGAGCCCAAGTACTATGACATCTGGGGCTTTTTGGGATCTTAAAAAAGTCATGAAATCATCATACAGGTTGGAATTTGCTGCCATTAGGACACCTGAGCGCCTGGGCCCTGGACGTGCTCAATAACATCACATGGAGTGACTTCATGTTGTGATGCTTTTTGTACAAAAAAAGCCTTTTTTATGGGAGTTAACATGATTGGGTGTGTGGTGCGCTTGGGTGGCAATAGTGCTTGAGCCTGATCATCATTACTCATTCATTCATTCATTCATTTTCTATACCGCTTAATCCTGTGTTCAGGGTCGCTCCTGGAGCCTATCCCAGGAGACTTCGGGCACTAGGCGGGGTACACCCTGGACAGGGTATCATCATTACTTTGCAGCTATATTTATTTGTAATTATTTATGCCGTTTATTTCTGTTTTTTATTTCTTTCATTTTTGTGAAGCTGCTTTGAGACAATGACCATTGTTAAAAGCGCTATATAAATAAAATTGAATTGAATTGAATTGAATTTCTTCTTTTTATAGATTTTTTTCAATTATCCAGGGCTTTGATGTGTATGCTGATTTTCATGACTTTTTCTATGCAACAGGAAGTCGTTATTTTGGGTTGTTTTCAAAACGCCCACTATCTTTCTGGTGCGCCTGGATGGCGATGGTGACTGGGCCTAATCATCAAATCTTGCAACTATATGATAAACTTTTGTTTTCTGTGCATTTTACACCATTAATTTTTTCATGTGCACCTGGTCCCACAACTTTGAACTTTCCGCCATTGTTTGACGTGCTGACTGATTACACTGCCCTACTGCCCTACCATTTACATGCGGATTGCATCTTGTGTGTCATGTTATTTCTGATGGCATGCACAAGCCGCGAACCAAACAAATGCAGGAAGCACAGGGCAGCGTCAGACACATAGTTAAAGCAGATACAGTGGTGTGAAAAACTATTTGCCCCCTTCCTGATTTCTTATTCTTTTGCATGTTTGTCACACTTAAATGTTTCTGCTCACCAAAAACCGTTAACTATTAGTCAAAGATAACAAAATTGAACACAAAATGCAGTTTTTAAATGAAGGTTTACGTTATTAAAGGAGAAAAAACCCTCCAAATCTACATGGCCCTGTGTGAAAAAGTGATTGCCCCCCTTGTTAAAAAATAACTTAACTGTGGTTTATCACACCTGAGTTCAATTTCTGTAGTCACCCCCAGGCCTGATTACTGCCACACCTGTTTCAATCAAGAAATCACTTAAATAGGAGCTACCTGACACAGAGAAGTAGACCAAAAGCACCTCAAAAGCTAGACATCATGCCAAGATCCAAAGAAATTCAGGAACAAATGAGAACAAAAGTAATTGAGATCTATCAGTCTGGTAAAGGTTATGAAGCCATTTCTAAAGCTTTGGGACTCCAGCGAACCACAGTGAGAGCCATTATCCACAAATGACAAAAACATGGAACAGTGGTGAACCTTCCCAGGAGTGGCCGGCCGACCAAAATTACCCCAAGAGCGCAGAGACAACTCACCCGAGAGGCCACAAAAGACCCCAGGACAACATCTAAAGAACTGCAGGCCTCACTTGCCTCAATTAAGGTCAGTGTTCACGACTCCACCATAAGAAAGAGACTGGGCAAAAACGGTCTGCATGGCAGATTTTAAAGGCGCAAACCACTTTTAAGCAAAAAGAACATTAAGGCTTGTCTCAATTTTGCTAAAAAACATCTCAATGATTGCCAAGACTTTTGGGAAAATACCTTGTGGACCGACGAGACAAAAGTTGAACTTTTTGGAAGGTGCGTGTCCCGTTACATCTGGCGTAAAAGTAACACAGCATTTCAGAAAAAGAACATCATACCAACAGTAAAATATGGTGGTGGTAGTGTGATGGTCTGGGGTTGTTTTGCTGCTTCAGGACCTGGAAGGCTTGCTGTGATAGATGGAACCATGAATTCTACTGTCTACCAAAAAATCCTGAAGGAGAATGTCCGGCCATCCGTTCGTCAACTCAAGCTGAAGCGATCTTGGGTGCTGCAGCAGGACAATGACCCAAAACACAGCAGCAAATCCACCTCTGAATGGCTGAAGAAAAACAAAATGAAGACTTTGGAGTGGCCTAGTCAAAGTCCTGACCTGAATCCTATTGAGATGTTGTGGCATGACCTTAAAAAGGCGGTTCATGCTAGAAAACCCTCAAATAAAGCTGAATTACAACAATTCTGCAAAGATGAGTGGGCCAAAATTCCTCCAGAGCGCTGTAAAAGACTCAGTGCAAGTTATCGCAAACGCTTGATTGCAGTTATTGCTGCTAAGGGTGGCCCAACCAGTTATTAGGTTCAGGGGGCAATTACTTTTTCACACAGGGCCATGTAGGTTTGGATTTTTTTTCTCCCTAAATAATAAAACCCCTCATTTAAAAACTGCATTTTGTGTTTACTTGTGTTATCTTTGACTAATAGTTAAATGTGTTTGATGATCAGAAACATTTAAGTGTGACAAACATGCAAAAGAATAAGAAATCAGGAAGGGGGGCAAATAGTTTTTCACACCACTGTATGTTAATGTCTATGCGGATTCACACTGGTCTGGTATTGAATCAGTTTTTGCTAGGGGTCTTGACTACAACGCTGTCATCACATTCACAGAAAACCTGTTAGTTTAGTATGTACAGAATCTTGAAAAACATGCTAATCTGTGTTTGTTTGTGTGTTTGTTACAGGACTGTGCCATCTTTGAAAAATGTTGCACCAACGTGTGTGGTCTGCTCAGCTGCGTGGCGGCTCGTTTCTCAGATGATTCTTCCTTGTCACTTGCTGCTCCTGATGCCCAACCAGACACAAATGTGTCCACCGAGGGTGGGGCCAGCTGTGATGGCTTCCTGTGCAGCCAGCAGGGGGCGGTGTGTGTGATGTGGGCGGGTCAACCTGTGTGTAAGTGTCAGGATCGCTGTGAGAGTGAGCCCAGCTTTACCTGTGCCTCTGATGGCTTGACGTACTTCAACCGGTGTTACATGGATGCGGAGGCCTGTGTTCAGGGTGTGACTCTGACCGTGGTCACATGCCGATATCATCTGTATGCAAGCCCCACCCCATCAGACACCACAGTCCCACCCACACCCACTTCCTCTGCCCCTTTCCCTCCTACTCTTTACTCTAACCCCCAGCACCGGATTGTTTACGTAGGAGGAACCGTCAGCTTCCACTGCGATGTGATTGGATATCCGAAGCCTGACATCACTTGGGAAAAGCAATCAGAGCGTCAGCTCATGAGGCCAGATCAGATGTATGGTAATGTTGTAATCACAAACATCGGACAGCTTGTTGTGTACAATGCTCAGGTGTTTGACACAGGAATCTACACCTGCGTTGCTCGCAATTCTGTTGGTGTTCTGAGTGCCGATTACCCTCTTTCAGTTGTTCGACGTGATGAACGTGACGACTTTGAAGACACTGATGTCGGAACGGACCTTCCTGAGCAGCCATTTTCTCCATCTGACTGCTTATTGAGTGTAGAACAAGGAAAGTGTGGTGAGAGCCATGTGGATTGGCATTACGATGCTGTGCTTGGCTCCTGCCAGCCCTTTACACATGGAGGGTGTCTGCATGGGAGGAACAGGTTTGAGACATATGAAGAGTGTCAAACATCCTGTGAGCATGAGGAGATGACCGTGTGCAACCTTCCAGCTGTTCAAGGACCCTGCAGGAACTGGGAGCCCCGCTGGGCTTACAATACCGTCACCAAGCAATGCCAGGCCTTTGTCTATGGAGGTTGCCGTGGGAACAGTAACAACTTCCACTCCAGGGCAGAGTGTCAGACGAGCTGCCCACATCAAAGATCGCGACCATGCATGAGCTGCAGGCCAAAAGGTAGACTGGTGCCTAGTCTGTGCCGCAGCAACTTTGTCATCGTGGGCCGTCTCACAGAGCTGATCAAGGACCTGGACTCAGGAATTGCTCGCTTCAGTCTGGAGGAGGTACTGTGGGATGAAGAGATGGGCCTAAAGCAGTTCAAGGCTCGATATCTTGAGGTCACACTGGTCCATATGGATTGGAGCTGCCCATGTCCCAACATCACTATGCAGGAAGACAGCCCCCTGCTGGTAATGGGGGAAGTGCAGGACGGCATGGCAGTGGTGCTGCCTGACAGCTACGTGAGACCCGTGTCTGAGCGCAGAGTGAAAAAAATCCAGGACATTCTAGCTAAGAAGACTTGTGAGATGCTGCAAAGGTTTCAGGACTGAGCACATGAGTGTTTAAATTTGTAAGCACTTTACATGTGCTGATATTACCGTTTTCATTCATTGCAATAAGATTCATGGGGTAACTGAACCATCTGACTGGCCTGAATTTTCTGTTCTTTAGGTATTCCTGTTAATCTGTCCATCTAAATGAACAGAATTATTGCTTTTCTTTCTCTGTGAAGGACAGTTTTGAGGACAAAATGGAGGACATCAGGCTTTAAAAAGATTCGAGCAGTTATACTTGAACCTCTCTCTCTCTCTCTCTCTATTTCTCTTTTTGTTTAGCCCAGACATAGTTGGACAGCAGATGTCTATTAGTACTTCTGGAGGTGTGTAATGAATTATAAAGTACAAATGTTTCTTTTACTTCCACTGCATGGAAAGAGGTGTATCTGTACTAGGAAACTCCTGTATACACCACTGATTTCCGGAAGTATCTAGAAGTACCACTGAGCGTATACATCAAATTCCACCAAGCTAGGATACTTCCAGATTGATACCAATTCGGATGTATCTTGCTGAGGAATCCTTCCATGGTACAGTCATTTGTTGCCATGACAAATAATCCACTCAAGGATTTTGTCAGGAGACAGTCACACCCCAAGCCCCATTTGCATTTTACACCTTTGCCCAACTCTGCTCTTCCCTATTGGTTTCTTATCTCAACATTGAGAACACTCCCAAAACCCTGACATCTATTGGGACGTTACCCAGTCACTACTTATTGTTTAGCCCAACCCAAGCCCTCATAACTTAGTGACTTGATTGGTTATTGGGCAGGTATGTAGATAGGCCCTATCCACCCCCCCCCCCCCACAATACTATATATCCCGCACATCCTTTAAAAAATGACAGTAGAATTGATTAATACTTTTTTATTAAAATAAAACCAAACACTAATAAATGTACAAAGCAAAGTAAGAATAAGGGGAAAAAACATAAAATATGTTAAAATGTGCATACAAATTGCATTACATTGCACAATAAGGCGGAAGTAAATTAAAAGCAATACTAAAACATACATGCACCAGTGCTTGTTAGATGTCCAAAATAAATGTCCTTCTAGCTCGGTCCCATTAGATATTACACACTGACGGCATGGCAATGGCCTCATCCTCCTCATCGGACATCAGTATTGCAGTCTGCCACAGTTCTCTCTCTGCATCTGTTTGAACGACTCGACACCTGGACTCCAGCAACTGCAAAACACACCATATTTGTTAACCCCTAAAACAATTAACCCCTAAAACACTCAGAGACGTACCGAACTTAATACATAGATGAATTTGTACACTTACTTGTCTTTGTCGGTTTTTAGCCGCTGTCTTAATGGAGTCTCTTAGCTGAGACTTTCCTGGCTGAAACAAAGAGTATTTCCTCTGCAATGTCTCATAGTCCTGTAACATGCTGGATAAAAAAATAAAATAAATCAGATAAGTGATGGAACCAATTCAAATTATTAGAGAGACAAAAAAAAGGGACATGAAAATAATTACAATAATAATTTCTGATGACCCTTTATACACTCCGGGTCTGCATCTGCAAAAGTCATCTTTAATTCCTCCAGCAGATACCGTACGTCATCACTGTCTGATCATGAAGTAAACTTATTCCGTGTGGAAAGAGAGTCGTATCATTAATTACATTTAAAATGATTATGTAAAACCCCGTACACAGCATGTAAAGAAACAACATTCTTACCCAGTTTGTGGATCGCATTTATGTGGGTTGTTTTCACCCTTTACACCTCACAGTCATCACCTCTCACTGCTAGCTCCTAAAGTTTCACCGATTCCCGTGTATATCCACATACATGAGGTATCTGGTTGTTTCACAAAATTTCCTTTGCATTTACCTTTCCAAGCACTCTGCCTCACACATCTGGCAAACTTAAAGTTTAGCGGGGATTTCCCATACCATATTTGTCAGCTCTTTTCATGCAGTGTTCCTCAGTTATATATGTATACATTGATCAGCCATAACACTGGCACATTAACACTGATTGCCAGTTATATACCCCAGTAATCCAGTGATAGCTTCAGCTGAGGCTCACCGAAACCCGAGGGGACCAAAGACCAGCCCATCCGGTTTGATCCCACAGAAAAGCCAATGTAACACAAATTACTGAAGAAAGGCAATGCAACAAGCCCAGGGCCCAGAATCCAAAGAGCCCAAGACCCCCAGACACCACAGCACCCCCAGAGGCCCTATGGAGCCATGTCCTGAGGGTCAGAGCTGCCCTGGTGACACATGGGAAACTACATAATTCTGGGCTTAATGCTCTGAGTAGTAACGTTATGGCTTATCAATGTGTGTGCAGAGAGCGGCCCACGCTTGAAACATCAGTACACACGACATGAAACCACATGAAAACTAACATGAAAAATATACGTCTCTCTTCTGATCTTCTGGTATCTGTTACTGACCTCTTTTGAGGAAACATAATACCACACACTGTTGCCTTCAAATTCTAAGAAGGCCCAGATAACTACTGTTGAAGTGTGGACACATTTTAAGCCCCTCTGTTCTGTTAGTAATGTTTATTAGTAACATGTCCAGTATTATATAGAGGTTAAGAAGCTGCAGTAAACACGCCTGTGTTTACAGTAAGACATGACAACTGCAGAAGTCGGTACACACCCAGACGTGAGAATGTTAGCAGTGACTACACACACACACACACACACACACACACACACACACACACACACACACACACAGAAGAGACAAACTGCAAGCAATACTCGAGATACTTATTACTGTGTTAGTGTGTAGAGTTTTACAGTGTGTATGAAGTTAGCAGTCTGATATTTAAACATTTTGTACCTGACACACTACCATGATTTATTCTTGTGTATTTATTTGTGTTTGACTTCCCACAAGGTTCCAGTGTCTGTCTGTAAACTCACACACAACAACAACAATAACAATAATAATGATAATAATAATGATAATGATAAAGAGAGCATTGCATGTGCCAGATGTTTGCGCTGAGCAGATGTTGGTTGGGTGTGAGATTTATCGAGGTCTGGGCGGGAGCTCTGTTAACCCTAACAGGTTTCATTATGAGACGATACAGTGCAGAAACACACACATGTTAGTTCTGTGTAAAGACCGACGGGGCTGTGACGAAACGGAAGTTGCTTCATGGGAATATTTATGCACTATGTGTGTGTGTGTGTGTGTGTGCGCTCACCTCTGAGTGTGTCTTACTGTTTTTGGGATTTTGTGTGTGTGTGTGTGAGTGAGTACCCATCTCAAAGTGTATGTGTGAGTGCTTGTCTCTGAGTGTGTTGAGTGTGTTTGAGTGTGTGTGTGTTAGTGTGTGTGTGTTAGTGTGTGTGTGTGTGTAATCAGAGGTGTGATGGAAATTATGCAGCGTGTGCAGATGTGTGAATGTGTGTCTGCAAATGTGCTGAAAGTTTCCTGTTTTCTCACAGTTCTGTGCTCATTAGTGCTGTTTGTGTGTGTGTGTGTGTGTGTGTTAGCACAAGCGAAGTCTGTCAGTTAGTAATTAGTTGTTCTTTCTTCTTTATTTTTCTTTTAACATTGCGTATTCATATTATTTTGGTGTAGCGTGAGCGAGTGTATAACATCAGTATAAAGGGTGTAAATTATCCTCGGACTGGAAGATCCAGACGATCTGAGGATAAACATCTCCTGAGCTTTACACCTCCTGATTCTCCAGGTGTCTGGTCAATCTGCTTTCATGGTGGTCCAGAAACATCTACAGCAAGTGTGCTGGAAATAACACAGCATGTGCAGTGCAGTGTGTGTGTGTGAGTGTGTGTGTGTGTGTGAAATGTTGACGCAGTTGTCCTTACATGAATGGGTGTGTTTGTTAGAATTCTGGTTAGAAGGTCACCAGCTCGGATCTCAACACCACCACCAGGCTGTGAGCACCGGGCCCCTGAACGAGGCTGTTTACCCTCAGCGGGGCCCCTGATCGAGGCTGTTTACCCTCAGCGGGGCCCCTGAACGAGGCTGTTTACCCTCAGCGGGGCCCCTGAACGAGGCTGTTTACCCTCAGCGGGGCCCCTGAACGAGGCTGTTTACCCTCAGCGGGGCCCCTGAACGAGGCTGTTTACCCTCAGTGGGGCCCCTGAACGAGTCTGTTTACCCTCAGTGGGGCCCCTGAACGAGTCTGTTTACCCTCAGTGGGGCCCCTGAACGAGTCTGTTTACCCTCAGGGGGGCCCCTGAACGAGGCTGTTTACCCTCAGTGGGGCCCCTGAACGAGGCTGTTTACCCTCGGCGGGGCCCCTGAACGAGTCTGTTTACCCTCGGCGGGGCCCCTGAACGAGTCTGTTTACCCTCGGCGGGGCCCCTGAACGAGTCTGTTTACCCTCAGCGGGGCCCCTGAACGAGGCTGTTTACCCTCAGTGGGGACCCTGAACGAGGCTGTTTACCCTCAGCGGGGCCGCTGAACGAGGCTGTTTACCCTCAGCGGGGCCCCTGAACGAGGCTGTTTACCCTCAGCGGGGCCCCTGAACGAGGCTGTTTACCCTCAGCGGGGCCCCTGAACGAGGCTGTTTACCCTCAGCGGGGACCCTGAACGAGGCTGTTTACCCTCAGCGGGGCCCCTGCACGAGGCTGTTTACCCTCAGCGGGGCCCCTGAACGAGGCTGTTTACCCTCAGCGGGGCCCCTGAACGAGGCTGTTTACCCTCGGCGGGGCCCCTGAACGAGTCTGTTTACCCTCGGCGGGGCCCCTGAACGAGTCTGTTTACCCTCAGCGGGGCCCCTGAACGAGGCTGTTTACCCTCAGTGGGGACCCTGAACGAGGCTGTTTACCCTCAGCGGGGCCGCTGAACGAGGCTGTTTACCCTCAGCGGGGCCCCTGAACGAGGCTGTTTACCCTCAGCGGGGCCCCTGAACGAGGCTGTTTACCCTCAGCGGGGCCCCTGAACGAGGCTGTTTACCCTCAGCGGGGACCCTGAACGAGGCTGTTTACCCTCAGCGGGGCCCCTGCACGAGGCTGTTTACCCTCAGCGGGGCCCCTGAACGAGGCTGTTTACCCTCAGCGGGGCCCCTGAACGAGGCTGTTTACCCTCAGCGGGGCCCCTGAACGAGGCTGTTTACCCTCAGCGGGGCCCCTGAACGAGGCTGTTTACCCTCAGTGGGGCCCCTGCACGAGGCCGTTAGCTGCTCTTCAGTATAAATGAGACTGATGTAAGCAGTGCCGAGTGTCTGCCTGATGATGTAAACGTGTGTCGTGTGTTCTTACAATGCAGGAAACATACACCCTTCCATTACCACATCTTCCTGTACACACACACACACACACACACACACTACTCGTAAACCACTACACCAATATTTTATCTTTCACTTTAAGGTCAGCCAGAGTTTAGGTCTTGTAATATTTTACAATAAAGGAGGTTATCTGAAATTATTTTATTATTAAGAATTCAGTACAATTTTATTTCTATAGTTTGTGTACTCTTTACACAGTCATAAGAATTATGGAAGTTTGTATGAAATGTGAATGTAATGAGTGATGTGAGGTTGAGGACTCGGACAGGAGGGGACAGGAGCGTCCTCTGTAGGGGCAGTGGGGACACTGGACAAGTCCTCAGTCATCAGATGTAAAGACTGGAGGCAGAACCAGCCAATAGCAGCATCCTGACAAAGCAAACCACAACCGAGGGACAGATCTCTAATAAACAATGGACCTTGAAAAGGGATTTGATATATTTATTAAATTGATTGATTATATGGGCCAGGGCCAGGAGTAGCTCAGTGGTTAAGGCATTGGACTACGGTTCAGAAGATCCCAGGTTCAAACCCCACAACCACCAAGTTGCCACTGTTGGGCCCCTGAGCAAGGCCCTTAACCCTCAACTGCTCAGATGTGTAATGAGATAAAAATGTAAGTCGCTCTGGATAAGAGCGTCTGCCAAATGCCTAAATGTAAATGTAAATTATATTTAAAGTTCACTTTGGAACCAAATAGAGTCAAACAGACACAATCCAAACCTTTAACTTCTTTTTAACCTTTAACTTTTTATACAAACTCTTTAACTGTTAACGACGTGTACTAACACTAAATGCACGTGTGTGTGTGTGTGTGCGCGTGTTCATGCATGTTTGAGTGTGTGTAAGTGTGTGTGTGTGTGTGTGTGTGGGTTAGTGTGTGTGTTGGGGGGGGTTGTGTGTGTGTGTATGTATGTGTGTGGGTTAGTGTGTGTGTTGGGGGGGGTTGTGTGTGTGTGTGTGTGTGTGTGTGTATGTATGTGTGTGCGCGTTAGTGTGTGTTGGGGTGTGTGTGTGTGTGTGTGTTGTGTGTATGTATGTATGTGTGTGTGTGTGGGTTAGTGTGTGGGTTGGGGGGGGTTGTGTGTGTGTGTGTGTGTGTGTGTGTGTGTGTGTGTGTATGTATGTATGTGTGTGTGTGGGTTAGTGTGTGTTGGGGTGTGTGTGTGTGTGTGTGTGTGTGTATGTATGTATGTGTGTGTGTGGGTTAGTGTGTGTTGGGGTGTGTGTGTGTGTGTGTATGTATGTATGTGTGTGTGTGGGTTAGTGTGTGTTGGGGTGTGTGTGTGTATGTATGTGTGTGTGGGTTAGTGTGCGTTGGGGTGTGTGTGTGTGTGTGTGTGTGTGTGTGTGTATGTATGTATGTGTGTGTGGGTTAGTGTGCGTTGGGGTGTGTGTGTGTGTGTGTGTGTGTGTATGTATGTATGTGTGTGTGGGTTAGTGTGCGTTGGGGTGTGTGTGTGTGTGTATATGTATGTTTGTGTGGGTTAGTGTGCGTTGGGGTGTGTGTGTGTGTGTGTATGTATGTGTGTGTGGGTTAGTGTGCGGAGGGGTGTGTGTGTGTGTGTATGTATGTGTGTGTGGGTTAGTGTGCGGAGGGGTGTGTGTGTGTGTGTGTGTGTGTGTGTGTGATTGGTTAGTATTGAGGTATAATTGGGAGATTCAGCTCAGGGCTTTAGTGAAAATTTCACTTCCTATTTTGACTTCTTGTCACCTAATACACACACACACACACACACACACACACACACCGAGAGCGAGAGATCAGTGTGTTCCAGGTTGAGGAGGATGGCGCTGCTCGTCCTGCTGCTCTGTGGTGAGAAGGTTTATTTTCCCTCTTTAACATTAATGTGTGTTTTTATTTGAATCTAAACCGTGTTAACTGTCTGAAGTGTTTCATCTCCTGTTGATATGAAACTCTACTTCCTGTTAAGATCCTCACTTTTCATCCTCAACATCCTCACACAAAAACACACACACACACACACACACACAGTAGAGTAAAATAAAAGTAAAATCATCAGGTTCAGGTGTAATTTGGTCTTGAACTTTGCGTGTGTTTAAAAGCGACAGAGAGAAAAAAGAAATTTGGAGAGAAATTAGAGAGAAGAAAACAGGAAGAGTGTAACCGTGTGTGTGTCTCCACACAGAGGCTTTTTTCCTCCTCTTTGTGGGTTGAAAGGTTTTCATACATGCAACCGTCATTTCCCGCATCAACTGAAATATTTCAGCTCAAATATTGTTTTTAAAAAAGGAAATTATTTATTTATTTAAACTCAGTGATGGAGCTCCGGTTTAAAATCACACTTTCCTAAACATGCCTTTATATTTTGTACAGTAGAATTGTCCACAAGTGTGGACTCGTGATCATTCGTGGTTTCTGTACGATCGGTTCCTCTTTGGTGTATAAACTATTTAACTCCACGTGTCTGCTGTCGCTCTGGTTGCTTTAGGACTGAAATCACCAGAACGTTTCATCACGAGTCTGCATCAGTGATTAGTGTGTAACCTCAGCACAGTGGACTTCATGTTACCTGTTACACAACTACACTGTAGACCTCAGAGCACACACTTAAAGAAGGGCTTATGGTCTCACTAGCTGGTGTTTATCACCTTAATGATGATGATGATGAGTTCACTTTGAGTCTGGTTCCTCAAGGGTTCTTCCTCATGTTCATCTCAGAATGTCACAAACTGAGACAAACACTGAGACAAACAGATAAAGCTAGAAATATGTTAAATATATAAATATTTTATTTATATACAGAATTTTTTATTTCTGTAAAGCTCCTTAATTAAAAATGCTAATCACATACACCAGGTTAAAGTTAATTATTTGTAGGCAAAAATGTGTCCACAAGGTCCATGTGTGTGGAGTTTGCATGTTGCGTGTGTGTATGTGTGTGTGTGTCCGTTGATGGATTGGCACCAGGATCAGCTGTACAGAGATGGAATAATGAATGAATAATTTGTTGAAACACTTTGCTAACTTCACTGTACAGTCGGCTGCGTGTGTTTATTCAGACTGGTGTATTTGTCACCACAATGGGTTTAAAATAGAAGAGTGTGAATGTGTGTGAGAGAGTAAAGACAGAGATCAGTAGGTTACAGGCCCTGGAGGAAGTAAACTCCTCCACCTCGGTGCTCCTCAGTAACCTTTAACTGACTCTCCAGCTGCTCCATTTCTCATTTTTGTCTTTTGTACTGACTTGGTCCATTTCTACATCAGAGTTTTGACCTTGTGTCTCTAAGTCCACCTCATACAGATGTTTCACAGCAAACTACAGGAACTCACACGGTGACGGTGACCTTCAGAGCATCAGGTCTTGTTTCACTGTACAGTAAGTCCTGAGCTGATGCTGATTAATATCTCACTGAGGTCAGTTGTGCTGCGAAGGCGGATGGAATCTCTTCCTCAATTTCATTTCCAGTTAGAGAAGAAGAAGATGTGAGTTTTATTACAACACTATCATCAGCTAATAGATGTCTAAAAGAAGTTAAGTTGTATTAAACCCGCTGGGTAACGGCTGACCTGTGCTCTGACCCCAGACTACTAACCAAAAACTGCTATAATAAAGCATTTCACTGTGGAGTTGTGGATATGTGGAGTTGTGGATATGTGGATATGTGGAGTAGTGGATATGTGGAGTAGTGGATATGTGGATATGTGGAGTAGTGGAGTTGTGGAGTAGTGGAGTAGTGGAGTTGTGGAGTAGTGGATATTGTCATGCACACTCAATCTGCGCCCGGCACTAGGACCCGGAAGTAAGGCGGGCGCCAAACCAGGAAGTATAAAAGAGGTAAACAAACGTTGGCTTACCGCTCAGTCATTGAGTTCGGCCCATGTCGGTTCAGGTTGACGTTCATCAAACCGTGAGTACTCACTATCCTTTGGTTGTTGCTTCCTATCGTTGTGTGTGTATTTTAGGACGCGGGTTAAATTTGTGTTTTTCCCTTGCTCCGTTTTCGGGAGAGTCCTTAGAATAAATCGCGTGGTTATCCTGCCTGCTCGCTGTTACTCCGCGTTTGGGTTTACCATCCACGCTACATTGGGCTAACCGCTAAGCTACGTCTTCTGGTCACCGAGGTTAGTTCATGACAGAATGACTGAGCCCCTGACGGTGAACCCAGCGGATCACGTGCGCCTCTGCGGCGTGGTGGATCGGCATACCGTGCTGGTTAATAGACTAACCGAGGAGATCGCTACTCTTCGCCGGAGCGTCCAAGACATCGCGGCCTTGCGCCGCGAGGTTGCGGATCTCAGGCGGGAGAACGCGGATCTTCGGGCGGCTGTTGCTAGCGCGGCTAACCGGCCTCCTGTCGTGGCGGCCGCGGCACCGCATCCCCCTTCCCCCCCCTCTTCTGACATCTTTATATCATTACCAGAGAAATGGAATGGCACGGACGGGAGGTGCAGTGTGTTTTTGACGGCGCTCGACCTGGTGTTTGAGTTCAATCCCATCAAGTACTCCACCGATCGGATACGCATTGCTCTCCTCGTTTCGTTGCTCACAGGGCAGGCAGCTGAGTGGGCCACGGCAGTTCTCCAAGCTGACACAGACACCGCCCACTCATACAATGAGTTTACACATCAACTCCGGCTCACTTTTGAACACCCTGCGGGCGAGGTGGAGACCAACACCAAACTTTACCACCTGCGGCAGGGAGGGTCGTCTGTAAGTCGCTACACCGCCGAGTTCCGCACTCTCGCCGTTCAGACCACCTGGGGCGACGCAGCGCTCCGGACCTCCTACTATGAGGGACTGACTTCGGAGATTAAGGACGAACTAGCCGGGCGAGAGCTTCCTGCCACGCTGGAGGGAGTGATCCAACTCGCCCTTCGGATCGACCAACGCCTCCTCTCTCGTCCGAAGCCGGCCCCTAGGACCCTGCCGCCAACACCCACTTTCGCCCCCACCACCTCACGCCCACCGAAGTCAGCGACCTACACTACCCAGGGACATGTTGGTTCTCCACCCACTGCCGTGGTTTACACCGGAGCCGGGGAACCCATGCAATTAGGGCGCGCATCCCTGACCGCAGAAGAACGAGAACGACGCTTTAAAAAAGGTCTTTGTGCTTATTGTGGGTCGGCAGAGCACCACAGAGCCATCTGCCCACGTCGCCAGGGAAACGCCCAGGCCCGGTGAGCGTTGGGAGCAGCTCACCGGGCCATCTCCACCTCTCTGCTACCACACCTAGCGTCTCTCGTCTCACGGTCCAGGTACACCTCCAGATTGGCCACAAACGGGTCAGAAGTACCGCATTCATCGACTCCGGGGCTGCAGGTAACTTCATTGACTCATCTTATGCCAAAAGTCTGGAGGTGGAATTTGAAGCGTTATCCCAGCCTGTAAAAATTACATCAGTCGATGGTCGGCCTCTCTCCTCCAGCCCCATTACCACCCAGACTCAACCCATTACCCTCATCATTGGTCAGCATCACGAGTCAATCCAGTTTCACCTCACCTCCGTCTCATCACCACCTATCATACTTGGACACCCGTGGCTTCTCCAGCACGATCCGCTGATTTCCTGGAACCAAAACAGGATCTTACAGTGGGGCCCGACCTGTTCAGAACTCTGCCTACGGGCTTCGGCTGGGACGCGCTCTAGGGAGTCCGAGGCCCCCGACGTCGACACCAACGCCATTCCCGCCGCCTATCAGGACCTGGCTGAAGCATTTTGTAAGCGACGGGCGACTCACCTACCGCCTCACCGCCCCTACGACCTGGCGATTGACCTTCAGCCGGGTTCCACTCCTCCCCGCGGCCATCTCTACTCCCTCTCCACCTCCGAGACTCAGGCGATGGAGGAATATGTATCTTCGGCCCTACGTAACGGCACCATCCGACCATCCTCATCGCCTGCCGCCGCGGGGTTCTTCTTCGTGAAGAAAAAAGGCGGTGACCTACGCCCATGTGTCGACTATCGGGGGCTCAACAACATATCCATTAAGAACCGACATCCATTGCCGCTTACCAACTCTGCCCTGGACGCCCTCTCTGGTGCCACCATTTTCACTAAGTTGGACCTCCGGAGTGCCTACAACTTGGTGCGTATCAGAGAGGGCGATGAGTGGAAAACGGCCTTCATTACCCCCACAGGACACTACGAAAGCCTGGTAATACCGTTTGGACTTTGCAACGCACCAGCAGCTTTCCAACAGTTTATTAACGATGTCCTCAGAGATATGCTCGGCAGATGGGTATTCGTCTATCTAGACGACATACTCATCTACTCACACAGCCTCACCGAACACGTTCAACACGTCAGAGCGGTATTAAAGAGATTAGTCGCCCACCAACTGTACTGTAAGTTGGAAAAGTGTGCTTTCCACGAGCACTCCACCACGTTCCTGGGTTTTGTTATCTCGCCCCAGGGTGTGGCCATGGACCCGCAGAAGCTAGAGGCTGTGCGTCATTGGCCCCTACCCAAGACCCTCAAGCAGCTTCAACGGTTTCTCGGGTTTGCGAACTTCTACCGTCGCTTTATCCGGGGCTACAGTACAGTTGCGGCCCCCTTAACCGCTCTGACCCGACTCTCGCCCCATCACTTCCAGCTCAACCCTACGGCCATATCCGCTTTCCATGAACTCTGCCACCGATTTACCACCGCCCCCATTCTCCTTCATCCGGATGCAGATCAACCGTTCGTTGTGGAGGTGGACGCCTCGGATGTGGGCGCCGGGGCGGTCCTCTCACAACGAGGTCCAGATCAGAAGCTGCATCCCTGCAGTTTCTTTTCCAAAAAATTTGATTCCACTCAGCAGCGATACGGGGTAGGGGACCGCGAGCTGCTGGCCATAAAGTGGGCATTGGAAGAATGGCGACACTGGCTCCAGGGCGCCAGAGAACCATTCCTCATCTGGACCGATCATCAGAACCTCATCACCATCCGCAACATTAAGCAGCTGAACCCTCGACAGGCGCGGTGGGCATTGTTCTTGGAGCAATATAATTTCCATCTGTCCTACCGCCCGGGGTCCAAGAACATCAAAGCTGACGCCCTCTCGCGACAACATGAAGAGGACAGCCCCCGGGCGGACCCCGCGCCTGTCCTGCCATCATCAAAGATCATCGCCCCACTCCGTTGGGAACTGGAGACCAGGGTTCGCCAGGCACAGACTGCGGAGGACGAACCGGCAGGTGTGCCGCCTGGACGACTCTATGTTCCAGAGACCCTTCGAACGGAGGTCATCCAGTGGGGTCACTCAACTCCCATCTCCGGACATCCCGGCACCCAACGCACCCTCCAGTTCATCCGCCGTGCCTTCTGGTGGCCTTCCATGGCCAAGGACGTCAATGAGTTCGTTCAGGCGTGCCCAGTGTGCACCCGGGCCAAGGACACAAACCAACCAACACCCGGGGAACTCCACCCGCTCCCAGTTCCCCGAAGACCCTGGACGCACATTGCCGTTGATTTCATCACGGGCCTGCCGGTTTCAGAAGATAAGGACACCATTCTAACCATTGTGGATCGTTTCTCCAAAGCTGTGCACCTGGTGGCCCTTCCCGGACTCCCGTTAGCTAAACAGACAGCCGAGCTGATATTAGAGCACGTAGTCCGACTGCATGGGTTCCCCAAGGACATCGTCTCGGACAGGGGGCCCCAGTTCACTGCCCGGTTCTGGAAAGCCTTCTGCCGTCTGATCAACTCCACTTGTAGTCTCTCATCTGGCTACCACCCTCAGACCAATGGTCAGACGGAGCGGACCAACCAACAACTGGAGCGCTACTTGAGGTGTTTCGTGGCAGATCGTCAGCGCTCCTGGGCCCGCCACCTCACTTGGGCGGAGCTTTCCCACAACCTTCACGTCTCCACCGCCACCAAGCTAAGCCCATTTGAGGTGTGCCATGGTTTCCAACCTCCGATGTTCGAACACCAAGAACCGGAGGTTGATGTACCCTCGGCCCAACAGTTGGTCCGCAGGTGTCGACGGATATGGCGCCTCGCCAACGCAGCCATCCAACGAGCTAACACCCGCTACGCCATCCAACATCGCCGTCGACACCCACCGGGACGATTGTACCACGTAGGTGACAAAGTCTGGCTGTCTACAAGAAACCTGCACCTCCGCACAGAATCCAGAAAACTCTCCCCCAGATTCGTCGGACCATATCGCATCACTCATTGCATCAACCCTGTCACCTACCGGCTCCAGCTGCCTGCGGCACTCCGGATCCATCCAGTATTCCATATCTCTCAACTCAAACCATTCATCACATCACCCATGATTCCACCCACCCCCCCAGCTCCTCCTCCCCGGACCATCGACGGCGGTCTCGCCTACACCGTACGCCGAATCCTCGACTCGCGCCCTCGGGGCAGAGGTACGCAGTACCTTGTTGACTGGGAGGGCTACGCCCCCGAGGAGCGGTCTTGGATCCCGGCCCGGTTCATTCTCGACCCCGAACTGATTCGAGACTACCGTCGCCGGGTATCCTCCACTCCAGGACCGTCAGGAGCCAGTCCTGGACAGGGGGGTACTGTCATGCACACTCAATCTGCGCCCGGCACTAGGACCCGGAAGTAAGGCGGGCGCCAAACCAGGAAGTATAAAAGAGGTAAACAAACGTTGGCTTACCGCTCAGTCATTGAGTTCGGCCCATGTCGGTTCAGGTTGACGTTCATCAAACCGTGAGTACTCACTATCCTTTGGTTGTTGCTTCCTATCGTTGTGTGTGTATTTTAGGACGCGGGTTAAATTTGTGTTTTTCCCTTGCTCCGTTTTCGGGAGAGTCCTTAGAATAAATCGCGTGGTTATCCTGCCTGCTCGCTGTTACTCCGCGTTTGGGTTTACCATCCACGCTACATTGGGCTAACCGCTAAGCTACGTCTTCTGGTCACCGAGGTTAGTTCATGACAGATATGTGGAGTTGTGGAGTTGTGGAGTAGTGGATATGTGGATATGTGGAGTAGTGGATATGTGGAGTTGTGGATATGTGGAGTTGTGGATATGTGGAGTAGTGGATATGTGGATATGTGGAGTAGTGGAGTTGTGGAGTAGTGGATATGTGGAGTAGTGGATATGTGGAGTTGTGGATATGTGGAGTAGTGGATATGTGGAGTTGTGGAGTAGTGGATATGTGGAGTTGTGGATATGTGGAGTAGTGGAGTTGTGGATATGTGGAGTAGTGGATATGTGGATATGTGGAGTAGTGGATATGTGGATATGTGGAGTAGTGGATATGTGGAGTAGTGGATATGTGGAGTAGTGGATATGTGGAGTAGTGGATATGTGGAGTTGTGGATATGTGGAGTAGTGGAGTTGTGGATATGTGGAGTAGTGGATATGTGGATATGTGGAGTAGTGGATATGTGGAGTAGTGGAGTTGTGGAGTGGTGGAGTTGTGGATATGTGGAGTAGTGGAGTTGTGGAGTAGTGGAGTTGTGGAGTAGTGGATATGTGGAGTTGTGGATATGTGGAGTAATAGATACAGTATGTGGATATGTGGAGTAGTGGATATGTGGAGTTGTGGAGTTGTGGAGTAGTGGAGTTGTGGAGTAGTGGATATGTGGAGTAGTGGAGTTGTGGAGTAGTGGAGTTGTGGATATGTGGAGTAATAGATACAGTATGTGGATATGTGGAGTAGTGGATATGTGGAGTAGTGGAGTTGTGGATATGTGGAGTTGTGGAGTAGTGGATATGTGGAGTTGTGGATATGTGGAGTAATAGATACAGTATGTGGATATGTGATTATGTTGGGCTGAACTTTAGACAGATCACATCATCAGTAACTGGTAGAAGTTGAAGAACTCATTTATTACTTTACCCAGAAAAAGTGCTCAGAATAATTTTAGTTTTGTTTTTCTTGCAGTGTTCAGGCCTCATCACGTTTTTTCTATTTTTAAAATTATGGTTTCTGAAGACAACCAACAATCTAAAAAACAAACAAAGGAGTCTAATTCTAATGAAAATTGTGCTACAAGACAATCAGTGTGTGGACTTGTGTGTGTGTGTGTGTGTGTGTGTGTGTGTAAGATGGAGAGGTTCACTTGACTGATTAACACTAACACACAGTAGATACACAGTACTGTGCAAATGTCTCACACACACACACCCCTTTTTAAAAGGTTTTCATATTAACTTTCTTATAGACGTTCAGTTTGTGACTTATTTTTCATAGTTTTCAAACATTGGTATTCCAGCAAAAAATAAAAAATAAAAATAAATAATAATAATAATCTTACAGGATAATATCTGTAGGCCAGAAAACCGAGCAGCATGTGATGTTAAAGAGAACTTATTAGAAAAAAGAAAGAGTCTGGGTTTTACTGCATGAAAAAAGCAGCAGGTGTGACACACTCGTCAAACTTCTAGTCTGTCAAACTAAGCAGCTCATTTCCTGCACACACACACATGCACACACACACACACTGTACACTGTGCCTGAGACTGTAGTCACACCGCTTATAGTTATATACCGACATTGTTTCATTAAATACTGTTTACTGCTTATTATCTGTCAAACTTACATTATTCACATCATCAAACTAATTTTAATATTACACAAAGACACACATATTACACACGGCCGGGTTGGTTTGGAAAGATTTTTTCCCTTAATAAATAAAATCATTATTTAAAAAGTGAATAAAAATAATTTTGTATTTATTCGGGTTATATTTGTGTAGTAATAAATTAGTTTTATCTCAATCATTTACATGTGACACAAATGCAGAACCCAAGCACTTGGTAGCAGCTCTGTATCACGTACTGAATGTGGTTTAAACATCACGCAAAGCATAATTAACTGCTTATAGTGACTCTATACCGGACTGAATTATACTCTGTTCACACTCGAGAGCTCAAAGTCCCGATAACATAGAAAGTAACATAATGTAATCATAACATACAGGAAAATAATATGGATATGTCTTTATATTAATACAATTACTTTAATGTTTAATATTAACATAATATTAAACGGTACTATATTTCCTTAAATACACACTTATATTCTGCAAATGTATTTATTAATATTTTAAATGCCATTATGGAGCAGCATGGATCTCTATTCCCCCCCCCCCCCCCACCTGCACTTGATTTAGTTAACTTTAATCATCTGAGTTTCAGTCAACACAGATTGTGTTAAAGCTTCTTGTTGAGAAGCTACCCTCAGACCTTCACTGCAGACCTTTCAGCTTCTGGCTCTTTCTGCCTTCAGTTTAGTCTTCAGTAAGTGAAGAGCAGATCAGGTGGGTTGAGATCAGGTGGGTTAAGATCAGGTGGGTTGAGATCAGGTGGGTTGATTTCAGGTGGGTTGAGATCAGGTGGGTTGATTTCAGGTGGGTTGAGATCAGGTGGGTTGATTTCAGGTGGGTTGATTTCAGGTGGGTTGAGATCAGGTGGGTTGATTTCAGGTGGGTTGATTTCAGGTGGGTTGAGATCAGGTGGGTTGATTTCAGGTGGGTTGATTTCAGGTGGGTTGATTTCAGGTGGGTTGAGATCAGGTGGGTTAAGATCAGGTGGGTTGAGATCAGGTGGGTTGATTTCAGGTGGGTTGATTTCAGGTGGGTTGAGATCAGGTGGGTTGAGATCAGGTGGGTTGAGATCAGGTGGGTTGATTTCAGGTGGGTTGAGATCAGGTGGGTTGAGATCAGGTGGGTTGAGATCAGGTGGGTCGAGATCAGGTGGGTCGAGATCAGGTGGGTCGAGATCAGGTGGGTTGATTTCAGGTGGGTTGAGATCAGGTGGGTTGAGATCAGGTGGGTTAAGATCAGGTGGGTTGAGATCAGGTGACACAACCTGGAAATTCCAGTTCTTTGCGTTTGGTTGCTTTTATGCTACATTTTGGCTCATTATCCATCTGTACTGTGAAACTCTATCAGTCCTGTCAGTTCTGCAGTGTTTGAGTGAACCTCAGCAGAAGGTAGAGCTGAAGTCACATCATCAATACACACCAGTGATCTGGTTCCACTCCTTCATTTCAAATGCCTTATGGGGGTGTACAGAGGAGAGTGTTCAAATACTTATGGATATTATTATTTCCTTACAGTTGTGGTGCTCTGTGAGAGAATATTTCTGTTGTGTACAGATTGTTAATGTTGACCAGTGCTGAGGAAAAAACTCCCTGAGATGGTAATATGAAGAAACCCTGAGAGGAACCAGACTGAACAGTGAACCCATCCTCATCTGGGTGATAACAGATAGCAGGGATACTGTGTTAGGTGGCTGGAAGTTCAGTATAACAGGAGATGTGGAGAAGGTCATATGGAGTCCAGTTTCTGTTATACTTCATATTTTGACAGTGTTTATTAACGTCACTGATTCTTGCAGGGTAGCAGCAATGCAGCGAACAATAAAACACTGTGGAGTCTCATCACACAAGATGATTTCACTAGAAACATAGTCTAACCTTGTTAATGTAATAATGATATTCAGGACAATAATACTCATAGTAATCTGTCTGTCTCTCAGGTGTCTCACTCTCTGATGGGTTTAATGTTGTCGTGTCAGACCCAAAGAAATTCTCAGGAAATAATGAGGAGTATTTTGGATACAGACTGTTGCAATATCAGTCTGATAAGATGAAACAGTGAGTATTTTTTCCTTTATATTGTTAAGTTCACATTTTCTAAAATCTGCCTCAAACTCACTAGGAGGACAAGAACTCTGACGCAATCTTCACTTCTCGCTGTGTTCCTGCAGTAACTACATGATTAAAACTTCATCTGTTGGTTACGATATAAATCAGTATGAGATGGAAAACATGCATGTGATTATAGTCATGAGGAATAGCTGGTATTCCTGTAGCATGATGATGATGATGATGATGATGATGGTGGTGTTAATGGTGGTGATGAAAATGATGATGAATGTGGATGATTATGATGGTGATGGTCTTGTGATGATGATGATGATGATGATGATGATGGTGGTGTACAGGAGCAGGTTCCCACAGACAGCAGTAATGATGAGGTTAAACTGAATGTGTACAGGAAAGCTGAATGAAGATGAACAAAATCCATTACTGAGCAGGATTGTGTTTCTCTGAGTGTGAAAATGTTCAGTGCTCAAATATGTGTGTGTGTGTGTGTGTGTGTGTGTGTGTGTGTGTGTGTGTTCTCCTTATGCATATGTTGTTAGTATGAGGTACATATGCTGAATGTTGTTCAGTCTGCTGTACTTGGGATTGAGGAAAGTGTTCAGTCCATGTGACTTATGTGATACAGAATGTGTCCCATCAGCTGCCACCATGTAACCTGACAGAAATATAATATAACATCTATGCCGTCTCTAAAGCAGGAACAGCTAAATGCAGTGTGCGGTGATGATCTGCTGTGAATCACAGTGTTGTGTTTATGTGCTGTTTGTCTGTTAGAATAATCGTCAGCGCTCCACTAGGCACAAACAGTTCAGGAGCACTTTACAGTTGCACAGTGGAGGAGAATAACTGCAGCTCTTTTTATCAGCCAGGTAAACACACACACACACACACACACACACACACACACACACACACACACACACACACACACACACACACACACATACTGATAAGTCATAACCAGACTGTACTGTTCCTCAGCCACGGCGGGGATCAAGTTCTTTGGGATGTCGATGACAGTGGGGACGTCTCCATCAGCCACACTCACTGTGAGTTTTACACTTTAATATATTTTTTTATCATAAGTTTTACAATTTACTTTTGTAAAATTTTAATATTTTAGCCATTTACTACTCATACTTTGACACAGTAATTAACAGTATAACACTAACTGTTTAAGAGTAAAAGTTTCACTCCATAATGAAGCAGCTTTGAAGATGTAAATAAAATCTACCCATCAGCCATAATAATGTTAAAACCACTCCGGTTTCCTTTCTGCTGGGATGTGCTGTGATGTCTGTCACTAGAATGTTGGCCGTTGGATCCTTTGTTTGCTGTCGGTTGTGACCTCATTGACCTCATTGGATCAGACTTGTTTGTCCGGTGCATCTCAGATTGGGATCTGGGGTGTTTGGAGGGCCGGACGGGGTGTTTGTGCTCTTTGCCTGGTGGGGCCTGTATGCAGTGGGTTGTGATGCACTAGGTGTTCTCGTGCTCTTCTATCGCAGCCAGCATTGATTCGTGCTGCATTGCAGTGCCAGTGACCCTGTTACCAGTTTACTGGGGTATAATCAATATTATTCAAGTCATCTGGTGGTGGTGTTAATGTAATGGCTGATCGTTGTATAATGGAAATTTATACATTATCGCTAATGAGCAAACCAGAAGCAAATAGATAAGAGATAAGATAAAATAAGATAAGATAAGATATACCTTTATTCGCCCCACAGTGGGGAAATTTCTATGTCACAGCAGCAAAGAACAATGTGCAACCATAAAGTAGGCACAAATAAAAAAAAGAGAAAAATAAATCTTATCAAAAACAAATATTTATAGACAGTACAGGGTATAAACACAAAAGAAAGAAACAAACCATACCATATTTACATTTTCAGTCAAATCAAATTGCATTAGGTAATATAATATTGCACAGTTACTATTGCACAAAGAATTAAGCTATTGTAACTACATGATAAGATACTGTAGCTATATCTAAGATATTGTAACCATTGTAGCTATATTATAAATATTTAAGGTACTGTAACAACATTACTACTGTACCGCCTCCGAGTGGCGCAGTGGTAAAGTGCTCGCCCTATCACCTGGAGATCGCTGGTTCGGTTCCCGGGTGATGCTGTAACCCTGTAAGAGAGCTGATTGGCCGAGCTCTCTTACATTAATCACTCCCACATTAATCACGGCTCTACAGCCAATCAGTGGCGTCTGTGACGTGTGTGGCGTCTGCTCCTGTGAGGGAGCAGATAGCGCTGTCCTCAGAGTGTGTTACTCCGTCCCTAATGGTGCGTGAGCGAACAGTTCGAAAAGATGCAGTTGGTTGGCGTCACGTGGTTCGGAGGGAACACGTGATAGTCTTCAGCCCTCTTGACTGAATGGTAGTAGCCTTAATGTGGGAGCCCCCTAGTGACGGGGAGGAATTGGGCAACTAAATTAGGGAGAAAATCTGGAGAAAAAAACAAAACAGTATTATTGTACCAACAGTGTATCACAGCAGTAATGACAGTATGCGGTGAGTTTTTTCACTGGGAGCAGCTCTGATTTTACAGTCTAATAACAGCAGGAGAAAATACCTTCGAAATCACTCCTTCAGACACTTAGAATATAACCTGAAGTCGTCACTGAAGGAGCTCCTCAGAGATTAACCTGTTTCAGACAGGGGATGAGAGTCATTCTCCAGCAGTGGTGATAGCTAATCTAGTATCCATGTAGACAGATGATGTCCACCCTATGTACATGGGCAGTGGTGGCTCAGAGGGCTAAGATACTGAGTTACTGATGGGAAGATCGGCGGTTTGATCCCCAGCTCCACCACGTTGCCACTGTTGGGCTCTTGAGCAAGGCCCTTAACCCTATCTTCTCGCTGTATCATGGCTGACCCTGTGCTCTGGGATATGCAAAGAAATAATTTCACTGTGCTGTAATGTATATGTGACAAATAAAGGCTTAACAAAGCTTAGGTTAACATGTACTCCAGCTTATCCTTCAGAAGAACAGTTTGGATGGTGTTAAAAGCACTAGAGAAGTCAAAGAACATGATTTTCACAGTGCTCCCAGCCTTTTCCAGGTGTGAAAAAGCCCTATTAAGGATAAATATGAGAGCGTCTTTCACTCCAATGCCAGGCTGGTAAGAAAACTGAAGTGGGTCCATTAATGGGCTCACCAGAGGTCGGAGATGCATAAACACCAGCCTCTCAAACGTCTTGATCAGGTGTGATCTGTTAAAGAATAGATTCAGATCATTGACCCACTTCTGCTCACCCTCCACCTGAGGGTTGGAGTCTTTATGACCAGTGATGGTTTGAGCCCTTTCCACACAGCTGACACTGTTCAGCTACAGCTGATCCTCCATCTTCTTCTTGTACAGTGGGAGCCACGTCAGACAGCCGCCTGGAGCATGATAGATCCATGACAGAATCATGACAGCACCATGCACGCTTCATGCACGAATGTGATCCCCCGCGATGATGCAGTTAACGATGCCCCGCCCCAAAAACACCCCCATGCGCTTTCTAAAAAGATGGTTGCAATGCCATATAATTCCGCCAGATGGAGCATTGACTGGCACAGTTAACTGCAGTGTCCAGGAAGCCCAATACCGTATCTTTAATATACAGACAGTTCTTGTATTGTCAACATAGTTTCATAAATAGATGACGTGGTAAAAAACAACAACAACAAATCGATTAATAAAACAGGTTTGTTAAATCACTCAATACACAACCCATGATGATTATGCTATTTATTATTTAATAATGACTTAATAAAACTAGTTAGTGAAATATTTTTAAGACATCCTGAAATGATCCTTAAAGACACGGTAGCGGCTGTAATTTGTCTATACATTATAAAAGAAAGTTCTTTTATATTGAAATATACATTTTTAAAAACTATTAAACATGGAACAGTTTAAGTCCTTGTTTCCCCCAAAGTACTGTATCAGACATTTAGCAGTTCTATGTTCAGAATATACAGTAGACCTGATCAAACATCATTCTAAAGCTGTCGGACTGTGACGTCATCCCTCCTACAGCTCCGTCAACAGCTTGTTCAGGCTCCTCCAGTCCTGTAGCTCCAAAAGTCCAGCCGTCAGCCGTCTGACCCCCCAATCCTCCACAGCGGAGCTCTGCTTAAAGACAACAGGAGAATTTAGTCAAGACAAAGACAAACTTCACAGAACATCTAATTCTAATAAAAATAATATAAATTAATAAACCTATTTACCACAGAGTGTGTAAAGTACTGTTTTGGGAATTCTGGAATGTAAATAAACTGCCTGTGCTAATGTTAACCAGTGAACAGTGTTAGTGTTAACCAGTGAACAGTGTTAGTGTTAACCAGTGAACAGTGTTAGTGTTAACCAGTGACTGTCTGTATTATCGTCTGCATTAAATTAACCGAGAATTTACTTAATGCGCTTCTCATACAAATAAGTTAAGCGATATAACACTCGTATATGAGCATTAGTTCATCCCTGAGGCCAAACTATAACTTACTGAAGCCCCCCATAGCCTAACCAGAGAATAAATAAGCGCTGAATTTATCCAGACAACACGCGGTGAGATTCTCTCAGTATTTACAGAGAACACAAACACTCTTCATCGGGTAGTGCAGCTCTTGTAATAGGGACATTAATAGTATTGTCGAAGCTTGAGCATGTTTTTGAGTTAAAGTGGAGTGACATTGTGAGTGTGTGACACTGACAGTAAGCTGTAATATTAACTCCAGACTTGGTAAACAGATCATTAAGTTCTCTAAAGTCACATCTGACCGCTGCTGGTGCTGCCAGTGATATTTAAAACGGCCAATAAAAAACTAAACTGGGAAATAAACTATAAATTACCCCAAACACATTTTATAAAATAAAACATCACTTACCGTGAATAGTCCGTTAAGCCGCCATCTTCATCTCTGTAGTGTAGTTTGATAGCGTCAGTTCGGTGGGGGCGGGTTGTTAAAATCACGTGATTGCAACTCAGCGTTGCTAAATTGCTGGCTTGTTTTAATGTGTTATTGAGAACGAAGCGCCATCTAGTGGTGGCACCAGGTAAATTAATAAATAGGGGTTGAATGGGCGTGTTTACTGTGAAATCTTGATCCGCCTTTCTGGCAGAAAAAGGAGGGGGGATTACGGCATGCATAGGGCAGTCACACGCCATTCACACGTCAGTCACACGGTTGCGGCTATTTGGCGTGGCTCCCACTGTAGCATTCTTTTCCGTTTTCAGCTCCTCCTTGTTTCCTGATTTAAAGAAAATCTTCTTTTTCAGGAGAGTCTATGGCTTGTTGTTGGGAAAATGCGATACAGTCCTGGTGGTTGCATTCTCCCCACAGATGTCAGAAGGGTGACGCCAAAGAGGCAGAGAGATAGATCCAGATACAGAGTTGCATGTGTGCTCGTGTGGCGTTGAGAAACTGTGAGATCCTGAAACTGAGAGATCTGTAGAGTTGCGTTCAGCAGGGATCTCTGAGTGGGGGCGTGGTCAACAGAGCGGAAGCATGATTTCAAAGTGGTGAGGTCTGTCAGCGAGTGTGTCGAGCCAAAAAACGTGAAGCAGAGCCCTACATGGGGAACAAGAGCGAGAGCTTAAAAGCGGTGTGATCTGTCAACGAGAGCGTCGAGCCAAAATGTGGAGCAGAGCCGTGGTCGAAGAAACGAGAGTGAGAGTTCCAAGCCATTAAATCAGAGTGAAGCAACAAATCCAAATCATGAGACAAGAAACATGGAAACCAGAAAACAAAGCGAGGTTGACAACGTAAAAATGAGTTTGTGACAACAGAAGTTGATATAATCAATTATAATTTAATAAGTTATATTGTCAATATCCTCCCCATGTGGATTACACAGTTCCTCCCACACAGTTGTACTGTATCAAAAACAATCGTTCAGAGCCTCATTGGTCTCATTAGACCATGTCCTTGCTGTGCGGGAGATAGCCAGTTGCCTGCATATAAGGGGTTTGTACACAGGTAGTGTGAAATATACTGGATGAATGTAGGCAGAGTGAAGGACAGAGGCGTATGATTAAAATCTGCAGAGATGATGTGAAGGGCATTTGGACATCCCATGTCTCTTCACATCAGCAGGGGTGGAATATATGCAGCTATTGCGACAACATGCGAGAATGCCCTTGGTAGTTGGTGTAGTCTCATGCTAACAGCTATCAGTTTAATGACTTTACAGCAAATTTGCTCTTTAATAGTGATATGACTAGATTTACACCATCTATTATTCACAAATACTGCCAGTCCTCCTCCCTTTCTCTTACCGCTCTCCACATTCTGTCCATCCTGACACGGCACGCCAGTTCACACCCACGTCCCAAGCCATGCCA
Organism: Channallabes apus; assembly: GCA_030522415.1. Classification (NCBI taxonomy): domain Eukaryota; kingdom Metazoa; phylum Chordata; class Actinopteri; order Siluriformes; family Clariidae; genus Channallabes; species Channallabes apus. Next base: position 890,774 of record CM060124.1, read on the forward strand.
TGATCACCTGTGCACTCCTGCTCCATATCCACCCCGCCACCTTGCTTTTCAATTCCTCATTCACCGCTTCCATCACACCTGTTCTCAATCTCTAACCATCACAATAACCTATTTAAACCACGTTCTAACATTACCATGATGCCAGATTATTGTGTGCTACTCATGCCCAGTATTCCAGCGTTCTTTTCTGTTTTGACTTTCTAGATCTCTACCACGCTCTGTTTCACCGACTTCGCCTTTGTCTCACATCTCGGATTTATCACCTTCTCGGGTTTACGATTGCCAACCTCCGGAATTGTCTCTTGACTACAAACTTGGATTACGGACTCTCTCGACTCACCGTTTTTGACCCTCGCCCATCTCACGACCACGAGTCATCTCCAAGCGGCAAACACAGCAGCGCTCGCTCTCCACACACGCCGACTCCCCACATCCGCATTCTTGTCGCGAAGCTCATTCAGAGCCACAGTAGCACTCACCCTGCACTTGGATCCTTCACCCCCACGTCCCCCTGTGACACGTGTTCAGTAGTTGGAATCCATCCAGAGCCGCTTGTATCCTGTGTTTGCTTGGTTAGCCATGACTCTGTAAACAGCTTGATGCTACACACCCGGAATTCTTGCCAGATAAGAACTGCTAGCTCATCTTGTTGGGTAGAAAGCTCACATTCCTCATGACGATGGTCTGTACTGTTTTTTTTTGGATCCGAATCAGAGCACAAGCTCGGTTCCCCTGTCTTCTCCTTGTGGGGAATATCCGGAGTAGCATCACCATGTTGCTAAATGCTAACAGCTGATCCCTGGTGTAAACAATAGGACCGCTGCTGTGGTCAGAGATCCCACATACAGTATGACTGTAAACAAATTCCAAAGAAATAGGAAGAACAGCAAACATGGTGACTTTGATGTCCATAGTGCAGTTCACATTCACAAACAATCGAAAAGAAAAGCACGAAGTGCCGTGAAAAACTATTAAAATGAGTAAAAAGGTTTAAACTTAAGCTGCTGGCTGCCACGGAGGTAGCGCCAAACCCGGAAAATTTCCTTAAAATGTCATGAGAAAGAAACCTTGAACCATCCTTTTCAGAAATGGAGGCATAGCTGAATAATGTATATCAAGGAGGCGTAATACTCTATGTCCACAATAACCACTTCAGCTGAACGTCCAAAGAGATTTAAAATGTGAATTTTCTTCTTTTTCTCAGGACTTAAAAAATTAGTTCAGAAATAGATGAGGGGTCTACCACCTCAAACCCAGTATGATTTCAAGGATGAGCTCCTTGCAGGTGTCACATCACCCAGAAGCCACATATACTGTAGCTACTCCCAAACACAGAGAACAAATATGTGTTATGGTAGAATATATTGAGGAGGAAGCATTAAAACAAGGGGAAATCTGGATCAGAGAAGGGGATCTGTGTAAAACACATCTTTAGAGCCACCTCTGGCCACTTTGGGTATTGCATCATGCCATATGGGCTTTATAGCAACCAGTTCATGCTTTATTAACCTCATGTAAACCAGATCTTATTTCTTGGGTATACTATCAACCAGAATGAAATGTGAAAATGTGGATTAAATAAAGTTAATAATAATAATAATAATAATAATAATAATAATAAATATCTTTTTTCCTTTTATGAGTATGACAATAAATAATCACATGTGCTATTGTATTTTATAATCTCTTTAGGAGATTCATCAGAGGATTTAGATCAGTTACTGCTCTCCTCATGTCCCTCCTAAAGAAGGGTTTTGTAAGAAGTAAATCGACCTGACTTGACATGAACTCAAAATATGTATGTAATAAATATGTATTTTTTTTTCACCTTTACTTTTAATTGGTAATGTAGAGCTGCAGCCCGAGTTTCAATCATGAGTGTGATGGGAACTCACATCTGAATGGAATCTGTTACCAGTTCAACAACACTCTGAAAATGGTCACCAAGATCACCTCTGCATTCCAAGGTATAATTGTTCTTCGATTTCTGCCACCATGTTCAATGTAAATCAGTAATGAATCTGTAGTTTCAACTGTTAAACCCTGAGACACACAAATGCTGATTCACTTATAGTAGCACATTTCTACGTACCGACACTGCACTCCTTATTAAATGTCTACATACAGTGTTGAATATCTCCCTGAGATGTACCTAAACCAAGGATAAGAAATGACAGTGATCATGTGACCAGAGATAACAGCTGCTAACAGATAATTTATGAATGTTAGGAATTTAGCATGGTGTTACACAACTGAAGGATCTCTTTATATTTATTTTCATTGTGTTGTTTCCTCACAGTGTGCACGAAGAGTAAAGTGAACCTGGTTTTCCTTTTTGACGGCTCCAGCAGCATGACAACATCTGACTTCAATAAGAATAAAGACTTCATATGGAACATCATGACAACACTGAAAAACACATCTATTGAGGTGAATAAACACCACACAATTAAACACCACCCTCAGCAGCACCACACAGTGTAACTCAGCACCTATCCCAGGGAACCCAGGGTGCAATTTGTGGTATAACCTGGATGGGATGCCAACCCAGTGCTGGCCACAACCATGCACACTCACACACGCAGTCACTGAGTCACGGAATTACACACACTTTGTATCATTTGGAAAGACCGGTCAGCCTGTGGAGCATGTCTTTGAACTGAGAACATGCAAACTCCACACACACGGGCAAAAGTCAAAGACACAGGCATACACAGTACAATATGCAGTGAAATGCTTATAAACATCAGTGCAAATAAAAAGTGGTTGAGAATGCACCCCTAGTGTGCACTAATGCTTAGTTTAATGGTGCAGAACGTGAGGCACTAAATCTGATTCCTCTGTGTGCAGTTAGTCAGGATCTGTTTCAGAGGAAGGGTGTGAAGATCAGCAGAATCTGTTTTGTGACAAGTAGACATGGCTATCTACAAATCAAACAGAAGGAGAACATAAAATAAATATATACAATGGAAGAAGATAATAGATGCAATTTTGGACAATTAGTGTGTATGTGATAAAACTTGTAGTTGTGACCTTTTCATAACCGGTATGGGACTGTTTACAATGATGTATGTTAAATATTATTTCTCTCTCTCTTTCTGTGTGTGTGTATGTGTGTGTGTGTGTGTGTGTGTGTGTGTGTGTGTGTGTGTGTGTGTGTAGTTTGCTGCTGTTCAGTTTTCTACCGAATTCAGGACAGTTTTCACCTTTAAAGATTATGTTAGTGGCACAGCGAAGAAGAGACTTGATGACGAAGTGCACATGAAGCAGCTCACAAACACACACACAGCCATGCAGTTCACCCTGTGAGTATCTCTATATAAACACACAGTATATAAACCATAGTATTGCATACTACAGATACTGTACATACTATACAGATATTGTACTATATTATAAATTTACTGGGAAGAAGGTGACAGCATGGTGGTGTAGTGGATAACCTGGGTCTAGGGCACAGCTCTGTGTGCATGGAAATTGTATGTTCTCCCAGTGCTTGGTGGGTTTCCTCCTGCTACTCCAGTTACAGAATAAAGCAGGATAGAGAATAAGTGAAAAAATGAATGGTCAAAAGATGTGAATTAATTCTATAAGCATTCCTCAGACACTAATTCCAGCTGTACCATAAACACTGAGTTTATATTGCTGCACTTGTCCTAATACTGTATGTTACTCAGTGGCGGCTGATGCAAAAAATATTTGGGGTGTGCAAACAAAATTTCAATTAAACTTTTAATAATCGCCTGTAAATAGCCATACGAAGTGCTGGAGAAGCACCGAGTGTAAGCTCGGCCGTGATCACGTGACTGCTGCTTAATTAGAAGATCAAGTCGATCAGGTTCAAGCTCTTTAACTTTTGTTCTTTCTTCATCCGATCGCCTTGTGAAGGTTTTTTTTTTAGCAAAGAAATTACAGAATTTGATCTCGTTTTTACAGTATCTGGCTTCCACACCAATCACTATTCAATACATGAACTAACAATCTGCTGAGCGTTAATAAGACTCGTTGAGAATGGTCCAATCACATGAGCTCAAATATTTAAAAACAGTATTGATTCGCTAAGAACAGAAGTGGGAGGGTTCAGGGTGCACAGTGCTTCGCCCCAAGAATGATGTGAAAAAATCCAGTTAGAGCTCAGCCTCAGATCACATGCTTTTCAAAAATGTATGTGTCTACACTGGTTTGTCTGGCGCCCCGCGTACACGAACACAAATTAACATAATACAGTTTAGATAGTTTTTATTTTAAATTAATTATATTAAGAATTACAGCAGAAGATTGTGACTAAATGGCATTATTTCATTATTAAATTGAATAATAATTATGTTAAATAATTACATATTAAAGTAGCATTCTTCTCCGCCTAACTTTAAGGGGGCGACGGCCCATGGCACTGCTTCAGTAGTAACAGCTTATGCACATGGGTTTATATAGTGGTACTCATGCAGTAATGTGTGGTCAATAATAAACATATTTTTTGGTTCATTTTTGTTTTGTTGTTTAACAAGTTATGATATGTTTATGCTTTTTGCAAGATGTGTAAAGTTTGTTTAACATAACTTTATTTTCATTAACTTTGTTTTCCATCTTCAGGACAGAGGAGATTGTTAATTTTTTTCTGGTATGTGTCTGTCTGTGTTTGTTTGTTTTCTGTGACATGAATAGCTTCTGTTATTGACTTTTACAAGAGAGCACAATGAAAGATTGGTTAAGGAACTGTAATAAAATAAGTGAGAAGAGAAACTATCTTGTTTTAGTGTGATATAAGTTTAAATAGCATGACAGACCATGAAGTGCTATGAAAATCATTCCCTGTGGAAGTTAATATTAATTCCACTTTCCACTAATCTGAAGCATTTAATTCAATTTTCAATTCAGTATTATTTGTATAGCGCTTTTAACAATTGACATTGTCTCAAAACAGCTTTACACAATCAAAAGAATTATTTAAGTTTGTATGGAATGTGAATGTGTATGAATCAGAATGTTCAGATAGTCCCTGGTGAGCAAGCCCGAGGGCGACAGTGGCAAGGAAAAACTCCCTGAGATGGTAATAGGAAGAAACCTTGAGAGGAACCAGACTCGACAGGGAACCCATCCTCATCTGGGTGAAACAGATAGCAGGAAATGATCTGCATTTATACAGTGTGTTAGGTGGCAGGCAGTTCAGATTGATGTAACAGTTGATGTTAATTGATGTTAATATGGAGTCCAGTAGTTATTGGAGACTCCGGTAGACTTGTAGGAAATTCCAGTCCCGAACTATCGAATTGTCAAGTCCTCAGAGAAACAGCTGCTAACACCAGTTGAGGCCAGAACCGTCTTCTAAGTAGATACAGTGGTATGAAAAACTATTTGCCCCCCTCCTGATTTCTTATTCTTTTGCATGTTTGTCACACAAAATGTTTCTGATCATCAAACACATTTAACTATTAGTCAAAGAAAACACAAGTAAACACAAAATGCAGTTTTTAAATGAGGGGTTTTATTATTTAGGGAGAAAAAAAATCCAAACCTACATGGCCCTGTGTGAAAAAGTAATTGCCCCCTGAACCTAATAACTGGTTGGGCCACCCTTAGCAGCAATAACTGCAATCAAGCGTTTGCGATAACTTGCAACGAGTCTTTTACAGCGCTCTGCAGGAATTTTGGCCCACTCATCTTTGCAGAATTGTTGTAATTCAGCTTTATTTGAGGGTTTTCTAGCATGAACTGCCTTTTTAAGGTCATGCCACAACATCTCAATAGGATTCAGGTCAGGACTTTGACTAGGCCACTCCAAAGTCTTCATTTTGTTTTTCTTCAGCCATTCAGAGGTGGATTTGCTGGTGTGTTTTGGGTCATTGTCCTGCTGCAGCACCCAAGATCGCTTCAGCTTGAGTTGACGAACGGATGGCCGGACATTCTCCTTCAGGATTTTTTGGTAGACAGTAGAATTCATGGTTCCATCTATCACAGCAAGCCTTCCAGGTCCTGAAGCAGCAAAACAACCCCAGACCATCACACTACCACCACCATATTTTACTGTTGGTATGATGTTCTTTTTCTGAAATGCTGTGCTACTTTTACACCAGATGTAACGGGACACGCACCTTCCAAAAAGTTCAACTTTTGTCTTGACGGCCCACAAGGTATTTTTCCAAAAGTCTTGGCAATCATTGAGATGTTTTTTAGCAAAATTGAGACGAGCCTTAATGTTCTTTTTGCTCAAAAGTGGTTTGCGCCTTGGAAATCTGCCATGCAGGCCGTTTTTGCCCAGTCTCTTTCTTATGGTGGAGTCATGAACACTGACCTTAATTGTGGCAAGTGAGGCCTGCAGTTCTTTAGATGTTGTCCTGGGGTCTTTTGTGGCCTCTCGGATGAGTCGTCTCTGCGCTCTTGGGGTAATTTTGGTCGGCCGGCCACTCCTGGGAAGGTTCACCACTGTTCCATGTTTTTGCCATTTCTGGATAATGGCTCTCACCGGGGTTCGCTGGAGTCCCAAAGCTTTAGAAATGGCTTTATAACCTTTACCAGACTGATAGATCTCAATTACTTTTGTTCTCATTTGTTCCTGAATTTCTTTGGATCTTGGCATGATGTCTAGCTTTTGAGGTGCTTTTGGTCTACTTCTCTGTGTCAGGTAGCTCCAACTTAAGTGATTTCTTAATTGAAACAGGTGTGGCAGTAATCAGGCCTGGGGGTGACTACAGAAATTGAACTCAGGTGTTCACTTGAAAACAGGGGGAAAAGGGGGGGCAATCACTTTTTCACACAGGGCCATGTAGGTTTGGAGTTTTTTTTCTCCCTTAATAACGTAAACCTTCATTTCAAAAACTGCATTTTGTGTTCAATTATGTAATCTTTGACTAATAGTTAACGGTTTTTGATGAGCAGAAACATTTAAGTGTGACAAACATGCAAAAGAATAAGAAATCAGGAAAGGGGCAAATAGTTTTTCAGACCACTGTAGAATCATCCCCAGACACCAGACGCATCCCAAAGAGACACACGGGGCATCCATGCGCCGAGACCTCCAACCAGAAGCGGGGCACCAGGATGGATCAGACAGGTCCGGAGGGCAGAGGGAGTCTGGATCACTGGCAGCTCAGGAATGACATGTGTAGCTCGACAGAGAGAGAGAGAGAGAAAGAGTGAAAGGGGGAGACAGGGGGAGAGAGGAAAGAGAATGAGGGGGAGAAAGAGAAGAAGAGGAGAGATGGCAGAATGGTATGGTCACAGTCACATAATGTATAATGTGAATGTATATTTACTGTAGAGTGCAAGCAGGGACTCCGGCAGGACTAACTATGACAGCATAACTAAAAGGGAGAGCCAGAAGGAAACACAAACATGAGGGGGAACTGAGATGTAAAGCAAACAATCACCTCACCGTCAACAAACCTGAGTGATCAAATGAGAGTGAGGAAGACAGCATCTAAACATACCAGTTCACCATAATACTCTACGTCCATGAGTCCCCCAGATCTGCTCCTTTACCTTATGGCAAATCTATTTATAAACATGCTTGGCTAAATAAATAGGTTTTTAGCCTAGACTTAAACACTGAGACTGGGTCTGAGTCCCGAACACTATTTGGAAGACTATTCCATAATTTTGGGGCTTTGTAAGAAAAAGCTCTGCCCCCAGCTGTAGTTTTCATAATACGTGGTACTGACAAGCAGCCTGCATCCTTTGACCGAAGTAGGCGTGGCGGATCGTAAGACACTATCATTTCGCTCAGATACTGCAGCGCGAGACCATTTAATGCTTTATATGTCCAGAGTAGTATTTTAAAATCAATGCGAAATTTCACAGGGAGCCAATGTAGTGAAGATAGGATAGGGGTGATGTGCTCATATCTTCTGGTTCTAGTGAGGACTCTCGCTGCTGCATTCTGGACTAGCTGAACCTTGTTTATGCACCTAACTGAACAACCAGACAGTAAGGCATTACAATAGTCCAACCTAGAAGTGATAAAAGCATGAACTAGTTTTTCTGCATCGTTTAGCGACAATATATTTCTTATCTTGGCAATATTTCTGAGATGAAAGAATGCTATCCTGGTGATATTATCTACATGAGCTTCAAATGAAAGACTGGAATCTATAATCACGCCGAGGTCTTTTACTGCTGCACTTGACCAGAAAGGCCATCTAAAGTTACGGTGTGATCTAAGATTTTACTCCTAGCTGTATGCGGTCCTTAATGACTAGAACTTCTGTCTTATCCGGATTAAGCAGAAGGAAGTTAATTAGCATCCAATTTCTTATGTCCTACACACATTGCTCAACTTTAGTAAGCTGGTTTTTCTCATCTGGTTTTGCTGAGACATATAACTGTGTGTTGTCAGCATAACAATGAAAACTAATACCATGCTTACGGATTATGTTGCCCAGAGAAAGCATGTAAAGGGAAAAAAAGCATTCACCTCTACATTGTGATATGTACTTAGTAAGAGTCCTGATCAGTCTCTCTATGATGCCATCTCTACTGTTCTCTGTGGTTGTGATTGTTGAGATTGAACAGTTTTGTTCTGAGTAACAGTGTTGGGAGACCTGAACATAGCATCTACATTGGCATGCTGTTTACCTTTACAATGTACAATGGTGTAGTCATACGTTTCCATCTCCATTGCATCTGCCATTTGGATTCAATTCAATTCAATTCAGAGCAAGTTATCGGGGACGGGGCTTGTAGGACGACTTTCACACACATACACTAACGGAATCACTGCTGTCTGGCTCACGGATTACATAAATTGTCTGAACAACAGATTACATTTTTGAAAACTAAATAACTGAGTACTTGTAAATGGCGGCCCTAACGCGTTAGATTACACATTACATCAAAAAAGTAATCCTAGTACTCTAAGGTTACTTTGGGACGTGTTACACACAATACTGTCCATTTGTAGATATATTGAAGCTGATTAGGCAGAGAGTAATGGGAGAAGTGTGATACTTCCAATCCTCCTTGTATTTTAGATTTCTGTAAGATGGTCAATTTAATTCCTGGGACTTTATTTTACCAGTGGAACTTGAATCCAGATATTTAAACGAGGTAAAGGTGTGGTGTGTTTGGATCATTGAAAAAAAAAGATTGGTTGGAGATCGTCATCTATTATTTTAAGTAGTGGAGTGAAGTTAAGTCCAAGCAGCTCTGACAGCCCTGGTGTAAGGGCTGTCACATCCCAGCTGTTTGTGTGTAATGGAAGAATAGAAGACCTATTACAGTTGGTTGATATGATGCAGAGACGGAAGGTGGATATACTGTGTGTCCAGGAGACCAGGTGGAAAGGTAGCAAAGCTAGAAGCTTAGGATCAGGGTTCAAATTGTTTTACCATGGTGTGGATAGGAAAAGAAATGGAGTAGGAGTTATTCTGAAAGAGGAGTTTGTAAGGAATGTCCTAGAGGTGAAGAGAGTATCAGATAAGGTGATGAGTCTGAAGCTGGAAATTGAAGGGGTGATGTTCAATGTTGTTAGTGGTTATGCCCCACAGGTAGGATGTGTGTTAGAAGAGAAGGAGACATTCTGGAGTGAGTTAGATAACCCAGAGGTGATAGAGTTGTGATTGGTGCAGACTTCAATGGACATGTTGGGGAAGGGAACAGAGGGGATGAAAATGTGATGGGCAGGTTTGGTCTTCAGGACAGGAATGTAGAAGGACAGATGGTGGTGGACTTTGCAAAGAGGATGGAAATGGCAGTAGTAAATACTTTCTTCCAGAAGAGGCAGGAACATAGGGTGACATATAAGAGTGGAGGCAGAAGCACTCAGGTGGACTACATCTTGTGTCGACGTTGTAATCTGAAAGAGATCAGTGACTGCAAAGTGTTGGTAGGGGAGAGTGTAGCCAGACAACACAGAATGGTGGTGTGTAAAAAAACACTGGTGGTGAGGAATGTGAAGAGGACAAAGGCAGAGCAGAGGACAAAGTGGTGGAAGCTGAGAAAGGAAGAATGTTGTGTAGTCTTTAAGGAGGAGTTGAGACAAGCTATGGGTGGTCAGGAGGTGCTTTCAGTTGACTGGACAACTACAGCCAATGTGATCAGGGAGACAGGTAAGAGTGTACTTGGTGTATCATCAGGTAAGGGAAAAGGGGACAAGGAGACTTGGCGGTGGAATGAGGAAGTCCAGGAGTGTATACAGGGAAAGAGGCTAGCTAAGAAGAAGTGGGACACTGAGAGGACTGAAGAGAGTAGACAGGAGTACAGGGAGATGCAGCGTAAGGTGAAGGTAGAAGTGGCAAAGGCCAAACAAAGAGCATATGAGGACTTGTATGCTAGGCTGGACAGTAAGGAGGGAGAGGTGGATCTGTACAGGTTGGCGAGGCAGAGAGATAGAGATGGGAAGGATGTGCAGCAGGTTAGAGTGATTAAAGATAGAGATGGAAATGTACTGACAGATGCCAGGAGGGTGATGGGAAGATGGAAGGAGTACTTTGAGGAGTTGATGAATGAGGAAAACGAAAGAGAACAAAGAGTAGAAGAGGTGACTCTTGTGGAGCAGGAAGTAGCAAATATTCGTAAAAGTGAGGTGAGAAGGGCGTTGAAGAGGATGAAGAGTGGAAAGGCTGTTGGTCCTGATGACATACCTGTGGAGGTATGGAAGTGCTTAGGAGAGGTGGCAGTAGAGTTTCTGACTAGTTTGTTTAATGAGATCTTGGAGAGTGAGAGGATTCCAGAGGAATGGAGGAGAAGTGTATTCGTGCCGATTTTTAAGAACAAGGGAGATGTGCAGAGCTGTGGAAAATTACAGAGGTATAAAGCTAATGAGCCATACAATGAAGCTGTGGAAAAGAGTAGTGGAAGCTAGGTTAAGGGCAGAGGTGAAAATTTGTGAGCAGCAATATGGTTTTATGCCTAGAAAGAGTACATCAGATGCAGTATTTGCTTTGAGGATGCTGATGGAGAAGTACAGAGAAGGTAATAAAGAGTTGCATTGTGTCTTTGTAGATTTAGAGAAGGCGTACGACAGGGTGCCGAGAGAGGAGCTGTGGTGTTGTATGAGGAAGTTTGGAGTGGCAGAGAAGTATGTTAGAGTGGTGCAGGACATGTATGAGAGCTGTAAGACAGTGGTAAGATGTGCTGTAGGTGTGACAGAAGAGTTCAAGGTGGATGTGGGTCTGCATGAAGGATCGGCTCTAAGCCCCTTTTTGTTTGCTCTAGTGATGGACAGGATGACAGATGAAGTTCGACAGGAGTCTCCATGGACTATGATGTTTGCAGATGACATTGTGCTTTGTAGCGAGAGCAGGGAACAGGTGGAGGAAAATTTGGAGAGGTGGAGGTACGCTCTGGAAAACAGAGGAATGAAGGTTAGCCGCAGCAAGACGGAATACATGTGTGTGAATGAGAGGGACCCAAGAGGAACAGTGAGGCTACAGGGAGCAGAGGTAAAGAAGGTGCAGGATTTTAAGTACTTGTAAGAGGTGAAGAGACGAGTACAGGCAGGTTGGAATGGGTGGAGAAAAGTTTCAGGTGTGTTGTGCGATAAAAGAGTATCAGCGAGAATGAAAGGAAAGATGTACAGCACAGTGGTGAGACCAGCCATGCTCTAAGGCTTAGAGACAGTGGCACCGAAGAAAAGACAGGAGGCAGAGTTGGAGGTAGCAGAGCTGAAGATGTTGAGGTTCTCTTTGGGAGTGACAAGGATGGATAGGATCAAGAATGAGTTCATCAGAGGGACAACTCATGTGAGATGTTTTGGAGATAAAGTCAGGGAGGCCAGATTGAGGTGGTTTGGACATGTTCAGAGGAGAGATGGTGAATATATCGGTAGAAGGATGCTGAGGTTGGAACTGCCAGGCAGGAGGTCTAGAGGAAGACCAAAGAGGAGATTTATGGATGCAGTGAGAGAGGACATGAAGTTAGTTGGTGTGAGAGAAGAGGATGCAGAGGATTGGGTTAGATGGAGGCAGATGATTCGCTGTGGCGACCCCTGAAAGGGAACAGCCGAAAGACAAAGAAGAGGAAGATGTAGAGTCTGTAACAGGGCTATTGTGAATAAATGAGATTTGTTGTTATTATAATACATATTTGTTTTTTTGTGTTGTAGTGGGTTAATAATAAATTATTATTCTTTGATAATTAAATTTTGTCATGATCAGATTCTGCTAAACGAGTTTCTTGTAGAAGGCATATATTGGCTTGCAGTTTGTTTACCTGATTCAACACTTTAATCCTCTTTGACTGAGAACCAAAATCAACGAACGTTCCAGGTTAGAAAAGTGATTAATGATTCCATTAACCATTTCCAACATTCCATTCACAAAACAAACTTTGTGGCAGTTTCCATGGCTCTGCTTTTTTGGATCTTGCTTTTATTTGTCATTTAAATGGGAAAAAAGAGGAAAAAAGACTATTTATTAATGTTAAGGTCTGTGGATACTGTATATATGTGAGTATACAATGCTATGTATGTATGTGGGTGAACGTGTACATGCATGTATTTATGTATAGTGTATAGTGATTGTGTATAGGCATACAGTATGTGCATAATATGGCATTGCTAGATAGACATAGCTGAGTATACATAAATAACAGAACATACATAACAGTACAACACAAACATACATATATATAAATATATACACACGCATAATTAATGTAAACAGAGAAGGAAAAAAAAACAAGTAGAAGTGCTGAAATCTTTAAAGATAATCTGTCTAAGGCTTAGAAACTTTATTACTGCTCATATGCAAATATGCTGAATATCTTAATGAACTAATCCATTCAAGTCAAGTCAGCTTTTATTGTCATTTTAACCATATACCGTTCAGTACACGATGAAATTAAACAACGTTCCTCCAGGTCGAATGTGCTACATACAACATAAATTATTACATAAATTAACAAAAATCTAACTAGCTAACTAACTAAGAACCCTAGTTAGCTGACTAGCTGAGACAAAAAAGATTAACATTATAAGTTAACAGAAACTATCTAAAGACTGTAGAGTGTCCAGTGATAATGAAACCAAATGAGTTTTGGTGTTTATTTTGCAGTGATCATCTGTTTAATAATAATAAGTCCGGTGCGGATCCTGAGGCGACTAAAGCCCTCGTCATCATCACAGATGGATCTCCTTCTGATTTAGACAAAAACGTGACACATCACTGTGAGGAACAAAACATCGCTCGCTTTGTTATTGGGGTGAGTCAGTAATACACACAGACCTATCTCATCACCTCTCCATCCATCCATCCATCCATCCATCATCCATCCGTCCGTCCATCCATCCATCTGTACACTTATCTCTCATCATCCATCAGTCCATTCAGTGTCTCTCCTCTCCCTCACTAATCCAGTGCTGTAATGAAGTTGTTTCTCGTCATTAGGTGGGGAATAAAGTCAATTTAGAGAAGCTGGAAAAGATTGCCTCAGATCCGAAAGTGGACAACATCTTCATGATTAACAACTACGCTGGACTTAATGGACTTTTGGATAAACTACAAAATAAGATCTTTGGCATGGAGGGTAATGAAAACACTTCAGTTTTTTCAATATTCATTTCTGAAACCAATATAAAAAGATATTCCTAATATTCCATTGTGTTTACCCATCAGATAAATGGCACGACCCAGAACATTTTACTTTTTTAATTTTAGTCTTTTTTATTTATTTATTTCTTCCTGAAGGACATGGATAATTTTGTGCTATTTAAGGACAACAAACTTTTAATGCTTTCCGTGAACTTCAACAAGCTCTTAACAACAAAAAGTGTGATACACAAGGATAATTTTAAATAAGTGACAAAAAACAACACAGAAATTAATATTAGCTATGACAAATAGTAACTAAGTTTCTTTTATGTAAATTTTACATTTAAAAATGTCATTTTATTTATTATTGTCAAATTATTTAGACAAATAAGAATACATTTACTAAAATATATTTTACGAATTTTAACAAAATAGTATTATTGTTATTATTATTATTACTATTATTATTATTATTATTATTATTATTATTATTGATATTTCACAAGGCTGATCAACAATCACAACCAATTAATATCAGTTCACAGTAAATTAAACCATATTCTCAATATAATGCATTAATTTTATTTTGATATCAACTTATCGGTGAATGAAACTTGTTTAACCGACTACAGAATAGGTATTGTACACTAAAAGCCATCACACCGTGATTGCATAGGTAATGACCAGTAGGTTATTACAACAGTAACACAGAGCTCAGGGAACAAGACAGTGAATTGATCTCTTGTGCTATTTTGTAAATCATTATAATAACTATTTAGCCTAATTTAGTTTAATTTTACAACTTTAAATGAAATATTCTTTATTACCTATTTATTTAGGATTACACAGTAAAATAAGCAGTGTCAACATAACACTTAAAGAGTTAATTTTAACACTCCTTTGGAGCACATATGGTCCCACTCTATCGAGAGTAAAATTAACACTGACTGTAGTGTAGAATTTATAGTGTAAATAAAACACCATAAAGTGTTAAAAAACAACACTGAGAGAGTATTTATTTACACTCGTTATTGTACTATAAGTTTAACACTATGGGGCACAACACCTCTGGTGTTATTTTTTTTTTACTCTGTTAAGTGTTATTCATAGTGTTCTTATTTGGTGCAAAATGTGTATTAAAAATACATTCAAATATAAAAAAAATTCTTTACACAGATGTAAACATTTAAATGTTTATTTACAAAATGGGCAAAGTGGCTGATTTAAAACATGTACAGTTCCACATGTCATAAAATTACATATAAAATGCTAATATAAAAACATAAATTTTGAAATAAAACCTGCATTGACAGCTAAGTGTTAAGAGTGCAGTAAGGAACAACAAACCAAAAAAAATTATCAGGCCCATAAGACATTTGCATATCAAAAGGTTTGTAATAAATTAGTTCAGTGACATTGAAGACTTTCAAAGATTCACAGTGTCTCGGTTCAATTCTATAGGCATAACGATGGTCATCAAAGCAAACAGTTTTGAGCGGTGATGCAACCAGTACCACTAATTCATTTCTAACAACAATATCTTTGATTTTATAAAACACTGGCAAATCAATGTCTACTTCACCACAAATAATTAAACCAGAACGGTATTCAGTTCCATTATACTTCACCCATTTAACTGAGAGAACATCTGTTTGAGGAGGAATATTCAACTTGGATGCAATTTGTACATTTTCACTTAAGTCACAGAGAGAAACCGTCTTTCCTGGTCCAAGCACTATTCTGTCACGATTGAAGGTTTCCCATGTATATGCCATGCTATTCTGGTGTTTTTTTGCAAGAGTCAGAGTAATGTTTTTAAAACATTTTTGCTGTGTCTTAAAAAAATTATGTTTTGACTCAAAGCGCATTGACCACATGTGAACAATGGGCCCAATATTGCGTATACACCGGGGGTAATGAATCATTAGGTGATGCTTAGGCAGGAGGTTTCTGTCTGGAAACAAGCACTTGAAAAGCCTGTGATGGTCAGCAATTAAGTGTTTCAAATACACAGTAAGTCCCTCAGTTAAAACAGGAGAAAATACAATGTTTACAATTTGTAGTAACAGTAATAGTAGCTGCCAGTGTTCATCATCTTGGGGCACAATGTCACCAAAAATGAGTGGCACATTACGGAGTAGACACCAACACTGTATTGCGTTTATGCCCAAATCATTGCGCTCATCATCAAGTTTTACAGCAGGAGGCCGATTTCTCCTCTCCATGAACCCATAATTAAATGAATGCAATCTTCCATCAAACTCTTTTGCAGTCAAAAAATGAGCTTGTACATATTGCAAAACAAGTTTTAATTCAAACTGTGCAATGCCTTCTAAAACATCATGCATTACATCTACAGAAAAATTGTCTGAAGTATTGAAGTACTGCAGAGAGTTCAGCAAACATGTGCGCTTTACACCATAAACATGAGGTAGTGTTGGGTCTGCTTGTATAGCTTCACAGTGTCGCAAGTGTGTCTCTTTAGTGCGAAAAATAACATTTGACTCATCTTCACAGAACACAGTTTGATAATCATCCCTTTCAGTAAGGCAAAACCTACAGCTATTCCGAGCTCGAAAAGATTCAACAAATCCAAAAAGGCAGTGCAAACCAAGATTATCTCCTGTTATTTGGACAATACTGCCACGCACAAAACCAGAGGGTCCTTCTATTCCTGTGGACTCAAGATCTTTTATGTCATTGACAATAGGTTCTAAAATTGAATCAAATCCATATGTTTTTATGTCTTGGGAATGAAAAAGTGCACACAAGTGTATGTTGGCTAAAGACGAATTAAATTGTGGTGGAAAATTTCTTAACGTAAAATATATAGCTCCCAATTTGTGGATACCTTTTTTTGACCCTAATGGATTGGCACATTCAAAATCATCATAAAACATTTGAATCTGAAGTGCATTTTTTTCAGTGGAAAACAGGGGGTGGCTCTTTATGTATAGTCCATCTTCAATATCACAGTAAATACCATATTTAGGTATACCTGACTTAAACCTGAATGAGGTCTTTGGGTGCATTAAAATGCTCTGTAAGGTTTGAAGAATTGGGACATAGGCAAATTTGTCAGTCACTGCAACTTGCTCATAAAATCCAGTAGACTTGTTTTTTCTATTGTCAAATCTGACACCAAGTACTTTCTGCACAGGCTGGACAATTCCCCATTTCCTTAAAAAATATGAGTTTCGTTTGGACATGGAATTAAGTGAGGTAAAAGGATTTTCAATTGTTTCAAATGACTGTTCAACTTCACTTTTAATGTCGGTGTTCTGTGAGGATAAGCAACGAAGAGCTGTCTCTTTTACTTGGTCCTGGATGTCCTGAACTACTTCTTCCATAGATATAACAAATGTATTAATAGTAGTCTGACTTACACCTGCAGCTTGCAGTTGTGCTATTGCTGATGCACACATATCCATGGTGTTTTTACTGGATATTGGCAGGGAACTGACAACTGAAGATTTAGCCACATCAATACTACTAGATTGCCCAACATCTGCTTCATTAACAGCACCATCTTGAACATGTAATGGAACTTCATTACTTGCTTCATGAACTCTATTTAAATGTTTGCGGAACCCAGAATACGTTCCAAATTCTAAACAGCATCCTGCCTGTCCACATTTTAGACGAAGTGATTTGCCAGAAAACAGACCATGTATTAGTTTTAGATGTCGAACAAGCAAATTTGTGTTCTCCAGACAGCAAGAGCAAACAAAACAAATCATTTTAGCTGGCAATCACCTCTAACGCATGAATCTGGCTCGGAGCTCAGCAACCCGTGGACTCTCTTTCACTTTGCCAATGTCAATCTCAAAAATGGTTGTTTGTATGAAGGTGTACATGTTGTGAAGCACCTTATTGTACGAGGCACCAAACACAAAGTGGGCTTTGAACAGTTCATCGAAGGCAGCAAGACCACTCACTGACTTGCATGGTATGGCTTTTTTGTCGAGGATGATGTAGTATCCATGAATGCTGCTTTTCTTTGTCCCGACAGCAAGCAGGTAAGGCTGGGTGCTCTCCTTAATTGAATCAAGATGTTCCTGTATGTTAGTCCCTGCCTAAAAATAAAACAAAAGACAATCCTTAACAATGCTCCAATTGCTTGTTTCTACATTAGTTTTACAATGAATACAACTGGGTTGAAGTTGGAGCAGACAGGTCATACAGAAAATGCCAAATTTACCTTTTTGAAGATCACAATGTGTTTCTCAGCTTGAGCTGCCGACATTTTCCCAGGTCTCTTGCGACCTTGTGCTGATGGTGGAATTAGGTGAAGTAAAAGAAGAATCGAAGCAAGACCGCTACCCCATCCTAAGAGATTTGGTTATTTTAGGGGGGGTCGGGGAACACAATTTGTAAGGTACATAAATATATTAACTTGTTTAAAACATAATAAAAAAATAACAGCTTACCGTCTTCATCTGATTCAGTGTCCACAGCTGATTCTGCACAGTGAATCAGGTCCTGAAGTTCTTGGGAGGAGTTAAGCCCCTTGCTCTGCTGAATGACTTTCTGCATAAATGTAGTTGGCCACCTCTCTAAAAACTTAGCTGCTATCTTTTCACCAAAAAGACAAGCGAAATCCAACTCAATCTGTAAAACCCACCAAAGCAGAAAAAAAGCAGCTAAGTGCAAATTTATTATCTTTACAAAACATAATCAGACTTTAAAATCACCAGAGATATCCTCTATTGTCCTTATTTCACAGAAAAATAATCTAAATCACATTAATAACTCAAATGTTCTTACCAGGCCTTTGATATCCAAATAACGTGGAAAGTCAGTTAGCACATCAGTGCATCTGCTTGGGTCATGAATCATCTTGCGACGATACTGAAATGTCTCCCTCATCTTGACCTTTACTGTCGCCTCCTCTGAAGTATGCTTCATAAGGGAAACAGCTTCCCTATACTGTTCTTCAGTCTGGAAAACTTCTGTGCTGGATGAAGCTTCTCTCTGCGCAGATGGGCCACCACTAAAAGACTGGGGGACACATCTACGGGTCTCTAATGGTGCACTGTTCCTCTGAATGTTCTTAATTTTCCATGACAAGTACCCTTGTCCACTTTGAGGGTCATAATAATGTTCCTTAAAAAAATGTTTAAAGTGAAACAAGACATCCATCTACCACATAAATATTTAACTAATTTAATTAATTCACTTACATATCCAAGCTTTGCATATGGATCCCTAAGATAAGGAAACAGGGCAATGATTCCTTGAGCATACAGTTCTCTTACTTGTTTGGGTGGAGATGCGCTGTAATGTTATAGAGACAAACAAATATGAATTGAAATAATTAAATGTTATTAACTTTTTAAATTCATTTGAGCTTTACTTTATCACAGATATGTTCATTTGTTTTCTGAACATGAGAAATCTTACTCTGTGGAATGACACAGGCTTAAGTAATTAATGAAAGAATTAGCATTTTCACTGAATTAACCTTTTAATGACCTTAATGATCTTTTAAAAATCATGTCCTTTAACACATTTTGCTTTGGGCTAGGAAATCATGACCACTGGAATAAAGAATACTTAAAATACAAGTTACCTGTGCTTTTCAGTCATATCTGCAGTAAGAATATTGACCATCTTTCTCCTGTTGCTGTCAGACAAGCCTTTGGTTTTGTTGTACTCTCTGATGATTCCATCTCCACCAGGTTTAGTCTGCAGAATTTTTTTGACCATCTGCAGTTACAACGCACAGTAAACAACCCATGTCAGAAAACATTCTGTGAACATGATTGTGTAGTCACATTGTGATTCTGCACCTGGATCAAATCTCCAACACATGAATTTGGTAAACTTGACTTAACTTTTGCACTTTAGTTTCATGCATTAACACAAATGACACAGTGATATTGTCAGAAAACAAGGCACTTTCTGGAAAATGTAAATTTCTTTCAAACATATTAATAAAAAAAACATAAGTGACTAAATTCTTACTAAATAACATCCAAGGCACAGACACACACTCACAATTCCTGCTTCATCTTCAGCTTTCCTCTTTCTTGTAGGGCTGTCATCACTTAGAAGAATGGTGTCATCAGATTCATTGCTTGAAATCTCAATTGAGCTTTCTTCACTTCGTACTGGAGGAACATGGGTCAATTCTGTTGACCAAGAAAACAAAAACAAAAACAAAAAAAAACCTACAATTAGTCTTTGTCAAATTAACTCAACTAACAACTGTCAAACCCTGGTACCGCTAACAAACTTAAGTATTATTATTATTATTTTTTTTTTTACAAAATTAAATACCCGTTTGCGATTGCAACGTTATATGAATTGTGTTTCCTAAAAAAACATGCTTACACATGACTGTAAATGTGTGCGTGGGTGTGACCTTAGACCCAGACGCGGTGGTCAAAAGTTGTATATTAAGTCACACTTAACAAGCGGATTGCATGCGCCTGTCAAGAAGGATCGACAATAATCGAGTAAAATGTACTTTTGCTTAATTAAACAGCAATGTAAAATATATAAGAGAAACAAAGATTAATTGGTTTTCTTTTTAGAAAAAGATTTTATTTTTTAAATGCAAACAGCATTTTATCATTATTCACAATACAAGGAATAGCTTATACCTCTAATCTCACCTATGTAGTTTGGCGCGGTGATAGGCTCCGTGAGCCGCCGTGACATGTTTAAACATGTATTTAAGGCAGCTTAAAACATGTTTAACTTTTCGCGTGGAAAGATGGAAACGTAATCGCAGCGCCAAAACTCGCGGTGAATTATGATGCATGGTACTTCCGGCCACCGCGCGAAACCGCGGTATTTTAAAAAGAAAAAAAGTATTTCAAATGACTTTAAGGATAAAAAAAACTAAGGCATTGAAATAAATAATTATATAAAAACACTAAGGTGTGCAACTAAACTTTCAGAACTAAAAGTTTCTAAATCTACAGCTCAGGCATAACATATTCACCTTTACTGACAATTACTGTCGTTTCCTCTTCCTGGTTTCTTCATCTCTCGGTTCGCTGATAATTTTATCGCTCCCTTCCATTTTGTAGCCGCACCAGAACGCTCCATCAAATCAATACACATATAACCGTTTGCGTCTCTTTCCGCTTTGTGGGTGACGTAAGCGCTTCTTCTTCGTTGGTGTTTACTGGCGGCTTGCACGAAGCGCACTTTGTCAAAAGCGCACTCTGTCAAAAGCGCACTCTGTCAAAAGCGCGCGGTCAACAAATAATTCCGCAAAAGAATAACGCAAGCTTTTGAAATTAATTAAACAAAGCTTCGAGGCAGATAATTTTTTGTAATCGAATTACTCTATTTACTCGAGGAATCGTTTCAGCCCCAATTCAATGCATCTCGAGCTATTTAATTTCCTGTCAAGTCATGCTATTCTCATTAGCCCATCAAGTGGCTTTGGTTCAGCGCTCACGCAAAAGACACTAGATGCGCGTGCTTAATAAACAAATGATGGAAAAGCAGTGCAGCTTAACCTTTATGCAAATTATTCCACAAAATAAACTTAACGTTTGACTTCCCAATCACTGTCAACATGCAAATACATTTTAAATAAGCCTTAAGGCATGCTATTTTGATGCTCCCCGGACATTTGCAAAGCACAAACAACTTAAAAAAAAAAAAAAAAAAGAAGTTTGCTCAACTATGTACACTTTGACGATATACATTACCATTTGAAGAATCTGGCAATAGTATCTGGAAAACCCCCAAATTCGGTTGCTTCAGAACGTCCTCAAAGACGTCCTCGTCTATTTCAGTGCCAGATTCATCGTAAAGCCTAGCCTCGGGCCTACTAGAGACACTGATGCCGAACTTCACGAAGGCTGTAAACGAACCGAAATAAGATTCAATTGAGTGTCAAACGCCACCGACATTGTCAGCTTAATACTTATATATAAAATTACGAATGCAATTACCTTCATCTAGAAAATCGGAAAGTTTCAAATCGCTGTGAGAAACTTTCACATACTTCTGTTCACTTCTGAATTTAACTTTGAGAAGCATCTTCACTCCTAACAAAGTATTTAGTGAGTACTTAAAATATATTTTTTAACTTAAGTATAGAAAGAGAAAGAGCTCACCTTGCAGCTGGCATGTGGATAAAATGGCGTTTTCGTCTTCACGATGGTTAAAAGGGGAGGGGCAAAGAATTTGGCGGGGCTTTTGCACTTCAAGTGTAAAAATGTAATTACACCACGTAGCACCCCTGCAACTACACTACAAAAGAACATTTATTAACACTGTTGGTATTAATTTAACTCCTTTAGAATGAATAACATTTAACACTGCATTTTTTACACTGCTCATTTTACTGTGTACCATTTTCTAATTTTAGTTGTGAGTCTTGTGTATAGCTTGGCCTTCCTTATGCTTTTTGTAATTTTGTTTCTAGAAGCAAATATTTAAAAAGTGGTGATTAAATTTTTTTTTTTGGTTTTATGGCGAAACAAAGAAATGATAAGCAGATTAAAGTGCCATGACGGAAGCTTTTTTTAAATAAAAAAAAAAAAGTAAATGAAATAAATGATTGCCACTAATGAATAATGTGGTTTGTGTGTTCAGGAACTTGGGGCATGTTGTTTAGTAAAGAGCTGTCTCAGAGCGGATTCAGTGCTGCAAGTGACAAGGTACTGATCACACTAACATCAGTTCAATTCAATTTCATTTAGCGCTTTTAACAATTGTCATCATCGCAAAGCAGCTTTACACACTTTGCTCAGTCTCAGTGCGCATGCATCACTCATATAGTCATCATCCATGTGTGTGTACTGTTTATTATAACACATTTACGCCAAATCCTCAAAAGGAGGCCAAAGCATGTAATTAGAAAGATTCCTTGCTAGAGCCACACAAAAAGAAGGTTCCAGTAACCACCAATTATCTATGTAGCCCACATTATTCTTGGAGCACCAACTCGACATTCAGCAGTTCAGCGACCATAACCTGCTGTAAGCTATGTCGCCACGTCTCATTGGGATGGGACCAGAGCATATTACTTCATCGGACATCGCCTTTGCTAATTTAAACACCTCTGTAAAGTTATTCTTGGTAACCTCTGACTGACGAAGGCATATATCATTAGCTCCACCATGTACCACTATCTCAGAGAACCTACATGCTCACATCACACCAATCCTGTATTCCCTCCACTGGCTTCTGGTATAGTTATGAATTCCGTTTAAAAGTTTGTTTTTAGTGCAATTATGTGGCACCTTCTTACTTGTGTGAGACAGTGAGCTTTTATCAGTAGAGTTTTACGTTCTGTTGACCAAAACTTACTGGTGGTCCCTCGGTCAAGTTACAGACAGTGGGGTGATCGCTCTTTTGCAGTGGCTGGTCCAAAACTCTGGAACACAATTGCTACTGTACGTTGTATTACTGACCTACCGCTGTTTAAAGCAAAACATAAGACTCACTTATTTAGGATGGCTTTGCATCTTTTATAACATTCATTCATTCATCTTCTATACCGCTTTATCCTGTATTTAGGGTCGCGGGGGACCTGGAGCCTATCCCAGGAGACTCAGGGCACGAGGCAGGGTACACCCTAGACAGTGTGCCAATCCATCGCAGAGCACACACACACACACACACACACACACACACCTTTTACAACATGTCTTTTATAATTTTGTTTTATTTTGTTTGTACTTTTATTGCTATATTATAAAATTATTGTTTAGTTTTTTTAAGCAAAATGTAAGATGTACCTATTTAGAATGACTGAAAATTATTTAAAAAAAAAACATATGAAACTAAAAATCTGTTTTATTTCATTTTAATGCTGTGAAGCACCTGGGTTCAACTTAGGTTGCTGTAAGGTGCTACACAAATAAATGTAGATTGATTGATATGCTGTCCTAGAGCCCTAAAATTACCTGCTATGTCCGGTGCTTTGGCTCACTGGATACACCTAACTACTGCCACTGGCGCCCCTAAAGGCCGAGCTAATTTCACGTGTCTCAGTATTGTTACATCCCAGTCCAGGGTTGTGCCGTACCGCAAAGAATATGTTCGGGTTCTATTTTAAACTGTATGGAAAAGGTGGAACACAATGGTGTAATATAACAAAGAACTAGACAGATACAGTACATTAACTTACAAACAAGTCAGGTTTTTTCAATTCAATTCAATTTTATTTATATAGCGCTTTTAACAATGGTCATTGTCTCAAAGCAGCTTCACAGAAATTAAGGAAATTTAACAAACACACACAAAAAAAAAAAAAAAATATATATATATATATATATATATATATTATATATAGAATAATTATATATAAAATAATAAATCAATAAATAAAATTATAATAGAAAATAAATAAATAAAAACAAATAATAATAATTATAGAAAAGAAAATAATTGGAAGTGTGGATGTGTGAGAAAAATGTGCAGATAATAATGAATGAAATTTCTCTGATGAGCAAGCCAAGGGTGACAGGTTTGTATTGCTTTAAAAAAGCACATGCAAGTAAAGATACACAGACAACACCAGGATGAGCGTAAGGGTGACCCAGGCCAAAATAAACAGAAGAAGTATCTGTATTTTAGAATCTAGTTTAAATAAACAAAAATATCTTACCTTACCTTAACTGCCTAAACCAAAAACAGTGAATAAATTCCCTCTTCCCCAAAATACAGTAAATGGCAGCCACACCTGTACTACTGGTGAGTGCACAAACCTACAGATGGTACTCAAGTGGTATTCTGGTTTTACCGCCACGCCTCACGGTGGCGACATTTGGGTTTGTGTGTTTGCTGGCTTTTACCGCTGAGTGGCGCTATATAACTATAGACTGACGCCTCGGGCATCAGTTCATTCTCTGCAGGATTAATGAGCCGCAGCTCAATTAGAGCTGCATTTAGTAGCGGATAAAATCAAGTGAAACATTGTAGTTAAAACGAATTCATGATCACGGAAACTAAAATTTCAGTACAATTGTAGAATTAAATGCAGCAGGCTGTTATGATCATCATAATGTTCTTTAATAAATAATGAAAAAATTTTTTTTTACATCCCAGCACCCCCGTTGTGCTGTACCACCGCCAGCAAAAACCTTACAATATATAAGTGAAACATTAAACATATTTTCCATCACAGTACTAAAATTACAGTACAAATTTAGAACTTAAATTAAATATAGGCGTTTCTTAGTTCCATCGAATTTAAGTAAAGTAAATGTTAATACAGTGAGCCTTTATATTTTATCATGTGTAACACTTGCGTATGCATCAGAAAAAGCGGTTGAGTCACAGGTGTTGTCAGATTAATGGGCAAAAACGATATAATAAATCGCCAGGGCGGACTGCACTCGCGCCGTTTGAACGAGCTAGCACATCAGGTTCTGCTCTGGGCACAGGACAAGTTCCTGTCCCTCAGGGCGATTTACATTCTGGGGCACATGAATGTGGGAGCAGATTTACAGTGGTTACAAAATCGGAGCGTCGTATGTAACGTCGCCGCCGCATTACGGGATGTGCATTTGCTGTGCATTTGCTGGCTTTTACCACTGAGTGGCGCTGTATAACTACAGACTGACGCCTCATGCCTTAGTTCATTCTCTGCCTCAATAATACACGTAATAGCCGATAACATCAAGTGAAACACTGTAGTTGACCGAATTCATAATCACAGTACTATAATTACAGTACAAATGTAGAATTCAAATTAAATCAAATCTTATTAAGATCAAATTTAAGCACAATAAATATTAACACAGTGACCCTTTAGATTTTATCACGTGTAATTAGAAAAGAAGTGTGTAGGGTTTTATTTAAATATAAATTTCTAAACCAATAAGATCAAATAACACCAAGTTATTATTATAACAGGCTTACTTCGTCACTTATCAAAGACGTACACTTGCTTTCAAAGAAGTCGAGTGGCTTATTAACGTCTCTGGTGTGCATTGTCTCTAAGTGGCCGCTTGGTGTAGCGGTTAGAACACTCGGTCAGTGTTCTACAAAGCGTCGGTTCGAATCCCGAGTGATGTTTTAAAAATTTTTATTTTAAAACTAACTAAAATGTTTTAAGTGCGCTTTAGGTAGAGTCTTATAAAGGCTATGTAGACTTATATAGTTTTATTATATATTTTTTGCACATTAATCTGAGTCCTCATCTGTTAGATCTGTTTAGTTTTTTTTTCCTGCCGGGACGAATGCGCGGTTCCATCCCTTTCCCGCCTATTCAGGGAGCCTACGGAGTGAGCGATTAACCATAGTCGAATCGATTGGTGTGCGTCCAACTCACGTTACTCGTGTGCTATTAATGCCGGCTGGTGATAATTAACGTTAATATGATCTCGGGCTTGCTCACGATGCTCAACATCTATAAAAATAGCAAAGTATTGTGTATAGAGTGATTAAAAAAAACTATCTAACGCATGTTAGAAAACATAATTTCCTGCATTTTTTTCTGCTTCAGGAGTCAGTCTGTTCTGAGACAGTGAGAGTAGAGGAAGTGGGCAGATTCAGGACCAGGGAGGGAGCCGGAGACAGCAGAACAAAGAGATGATATTGCCAGCACCAGCACAGGGAGCACAGTTTTTAGTTTAGATCTCATGTTTACATTTTATTGTATGTTGATGGCTTGACTGTAAACAACATAAACAATGCAATAAATTTATAAAAATATATATTTATTGTCCCCCCTGCTGTTAAATGAAATTTGCGTTATTTTACGTTAATGTTACGTTATTACATTATTAACGTCGACAGAATAAAGTAAAGTTTTATTTCTGGAATTGATGCACGGGCTTCATCTTAGGCTTTTTTTTCTTTCGGTTCTTTCGTTTCTCAGCGCCGGACTGTTGATGTCTCTTTCCAGGACCAGGCATATCGTTCAATTATTATAATTCTTTTGGCCAAATACTGTAGGCAGCCGTAACAGAGGTGAGGGCGCGCGCGTCATCACGTGTGCTTAGCCGACTCTGCGTTCACCGTAGACTTCAATATAGACGTTTATATTTTTGTTTATTTGTATATGTATGTTATTAATATTAATTTTTTAGAGATTGTGTGTGTGCGTGCACGGAGAGTTTGTGTTGATAAGTGTATGTCGATAAGTTGATAAGTGTATCAGAAAGCATTAAAATGTTCATTTGAATTAAAATGACACACACACGTCTGTATATACAGTATATCAATTACATATATATCAATTTCATTAGTTCGTTCATTCTATTTGAAGCTTCGGATGTTTGTTTTTTTCTTGGTTTGGTTAGATTAGTTCTGAACTCGCTTCCGTGAAACTATCGCTAAAACAATGTGTGTAAAACAAGAGTGTCATAGTCCATTGTTAGTTTTAATGATTTGGCTGAAACTAATTATCACTACATAAGTACCCTAACACCATTGATCATGAGTCTCAGCTGAACCTAATTCTATACTTGTAACAGAAATGTAGATGCAGATTCCAAATGTGTATTTATATAATAGATAGATAGATGTGTGTGTGTGTGTGTGTGTGTGTGTGTGTGTGTGTGTGTGTGTGTGTAGGCTCTACGCAGGGGCAAGAGAGGGCAGTGCACCCTTAAATGTCTGCACATGTTAATATATTCCTAAAATGTATATATTACAAGTTGATAAACTGATCTGCGGTAGCGGAAAAATCCGCTGAAAATGACAGGCTGCAGCGCACGCGCGCGCACACACACATACACACGCGCGCGCACACACACACACAGACACACCTCCCTTGAGCCCTGCGTCTGTCGGATTTCAGCGGTCACGGAAAGACTTTGAAGCAGTTTATATATGAATCTAAGCTTGAACTTATCAGCATTGTAAATATATAATACTTTTCAAATAAAATCGCTATTACTTTGACCCTGAAGTTTAGTTTAGCACACACAAAAAACAGAAAAGTCATTTCTGGTAAATCAACGGAATGTGTAGTTTATTTACAGTAATTCATTAAAAAATTAATATACATTGTACAGTACACGGTAAACACGGGAAAGATTACAAAATGAAAAAACAAACAGTGTCTACTTTATAAACAGCTTAGTATGTGCGTCGAGATGCTGAAATCCCTTGCATGTTTTTGCTTCCAAGTGGAGAGATATTTGACCGATAGCCTAGAACAAAAGATCTATAGGTGTGATCACAACCCCCTCCGACCGACCGTGCCATCAATCACTGACCACCTCAGAAGTTCCCTCCAATGTATGGCTGCAATACTTGTTTTGCAAGTATTTTTAACACCATTCAAAGGCGTACAAGTTCCATTCAACATATAATGATGTCTCCACATGTTAATATATTCCTAAAATTTATATATTACAAGTTGATAAACTGATCTGCGGTAGCGGAAAAATCCGCTGAAAAAAGCACAGGCTACAGCGCACGCGCGCACACACACACACACACACACACACAGACACACCTCCCTTGAGCCCTCGGTAAACATCCAAGCACTGAGGCACGCAAATCCCCTGACCACAATAAGGTGGCAATCCCTCAGGGGGAAGATGAAAAATACAAATTAAATAAATAAAACAAAATAAAATATCCTTAATCCAGATTTTATCAATCAACGACATAATATTGATCTTAGCTGGATGGTCTAATTCTCAAAACCGTTTAACCTAAAGAAAAACTTAACACACTATAACTAGAATATTTACAAAACTGAAAGGTTGTCTTATGTATAATAAAAAAACCTCATAACTCAAAAAGATCATATTATGTTTTTATATATATATATTTTTATTTTTTTTATAGTAACTGAACAGCTCTCTTCTCTCCAATCCACTCCTAAACCACAGTCTCCTATTTCTCTGTGCGTGCTCTGGAGCCTGTGAAATACACGCAGCGGAGGTTTTGTAAACTGTAGAGATACAATAATTTTACTGCTGGAAAATCAGCATTTTATCTAATTTGAAATATAAACCTAATATTATCTGTTACTTAATATATTTTCTTTTGATGATGACCATAACAGCCTACTGCATTTCATTATTTATAATAACACAAAAACAATATTACAATATTTGATATTTTAATATAAACTCGGTATCATTATCCTCCTTGTGTATGTGTAAAAAACATTTGATTTGTTCTATTTTTTATTCTGATAGTGTGCTCAATTTGTTTCTAATAATTTATATATTTAAATTCGGATGCCTTTTACTGTTACAAATTTAACTCTTTGCTGTACAAGCCCTTGTGTTGTTGTTTGTGCTGCTGTTCTTTAATAATACCAATAATCAGATACAAACAGTCTGTCTAAACGAAAATTAAGCAATGCTTCTTAACTCATCATTATGTGGATATTTTTCATGTTCGTTGGATAAAGTATGTACTGTAATGATTTGGTCTACTCTGTACTGTATGTGCGTGAGAGAGAGGGGTGTCGCGGTCGTGAAACAAAGGCTCATTTCAGCTCATTCAGTTTCTCTGAATGGATAGGTGAGAACAGCTGATTCACGGTGAATAATTTGCATTTGAGTGTTGCCAAGTGAAAAGAAGACAAACATCAAGACGAACAACATATAAAACTGAGACAATATTTTAAAAAGAATCGCAATCAACCTGAACAGGTAAGCTGGAATAAAATCAGTAGCAGCATTAACTAAAGTAATTAGTAATTATTAGCTGCTACTGATTTTATGGACTCATCACTGTTAAATACGTTGGTCACATGGGACTCATTACGGTTGTATATCGTGCTCTGAATAATAAAATTTTTTGTTTGGTGTTTGTTTGCTGAGTAAAATTAAAATAGAATAATTTTTTAAAACAGCATCATCCAGGATTCGAACCGACGCTTTGTAAATCCCTGACCGAGCGCTCTAACCACTATACCAACCAAGCACTAAGAGACAACACACCTCCGTGGCGTTAATAAGCCACTCGACTTCTTTGAAAGCAAGCGTTAAATAATTAACGAAGTAAGCCTGTTATACAATTATACTATTTGCACGTGTATTTTATCTGTTTTAAACTTGGTGTCATTTGATCTTATTGGTTTAGAAATGTTTGTAAAAAAAACTATTGTTATCAAAAATGTAACAGATGTAACACCGGACTTCATTACCCACAATGCATCTCCCGCACTGGACTACACTGCCGTAAACAGCTGTCGTAAATCAAAACTCCCGGTACTGCAGATGGCCACCACTTTTCATCAGTATAATGACACACACACACACACACACGCAGCAGCAGCAGCAGCAGACCGAGCCGTCACTCCCCTAAATTTACAGAATACAAACTGGTTGCGTGTGAGTTTGCTGTTTTTTCTATAGTATGCTGGAGCAAAATCAAAATACAACAATTTTTTTATTTTAATTTTGCTATAATTAAAATAAAAAAATTTAAAACATCATCCCTCGGGATTCGAATCGGCGCTTTATGTATCACTGACCGTGTGCTCTAACCGCTACACCAAGCAAGCACTTAAAGACAATGCACGCAAGTAACGTTAAATAAGGCAGGGTTAATAAAGCAAGCTCTGGATAAGTGACGAAGTAAGCTTGTTATAATAATAACTTGGTGTTATTTGATCTCATTGGTTTATAAATTTATATTTAAATAAATAGTAAACTTGGCCGATTTCGTTATAATTTTGTTTGATGAGTGGGGCTTGAAAATTCTCTTGAAAAATATGGTCATTTATTTCAGTTAATAAATCAACTATAATTTTTTTTACTCATTATTGTACAGTACACATTAATAGCTCTGGTTCAGATTTTTCATGTTTGTTGTGGAAATTACCATCACTGTTGTATTTACTGCGATGAATGAAAATGTCACTTTGCGCCACCTGGCGGCCATTTTACGAATGACTTTGAAATGCAACTGATTTATTTTGGCCGCTGTTGCCTTTAAACGGCGGTATACGCGGCGAGATCGCCATTCCAATTTTGTAACCACTGTACTGTCCAGACAAGCTGTGACACATGGGGATTGGAGACTCCACCCCAAAGTGGTCAGTCGAATCTGGGAAAGATTCTTTACAGCAGAGGTGGACCTCTTTTGCCTCCCAAGAGACAGCACAATGTCCCCTCTATTCAATTCAATTCAGTTTTATTTGTATAGCGCTTTTAACAATTGACATTGTCTCAAAACAGCTTTACACAATCAAAAGAATTATTTAAGTTTGTATGGAATGTGAATGTGTATGAATCAAAATGTTCAGATATTCCCTGGTGAGCAAGCCCGAGGGCGACAGTGGCAAGGAAAAACTCCCTGAGATGGTAATAGGAAGAAACCTTGAGAGGAACCAGACTCGACAGGGAACCCATCCTCATCTGGGTGAAACAGATAGCAGGAAATGATCTGCATTTATACAGTGTTAGGTTCAGCTATAATAGTTGATGTTAATTGATGTTATAATAGTTGATGTAAAATGGAGTCCAGTAGTTATTCGAGACTCAGATAGACTTGTAGAAAGTTCCAGTCCTGAACTATCGAATTGTCAAGTCCTCAGAGAAACAGCTGACAACACCAGTCGAGGCCAGAACCATCTTCTAAGTAGATAGAATCATCCCCAGACACCAGGCGCATCCTAAAGAGACACACGGGGCATCCATGCGATGAGACCTCCAACCAGAAACCGGGCACCAGGATGGATCAGACAGGTCCGGAGGGCAGAGGGAGTCTGGATCACTGGCAGCTCAGGAACCACATGTGTAGCTCGACAGAGAGAGAGAGAGAAAGAGTGAAAGGGGGAGACAGGGGGAGAGAGGAAAGAGAAAGAGGGGGAGGAAGAGAAGAGGAGGAGAGATTGCAATTAGGTATGGTCACAGTCACAATGTCTAATGTGAATGTATATTTACTGTAGAGTGCAAGCAGGGACTCCGGCAGGACTAACTATGACAGCATAACTAAAAGGGAGAGCCAGAAGGAAACACAAACATGAGGGCTCCCTGAGATGTAAAGCAAACAATCACCTCACCGTCAACAAACCTGAGTGATCAAATGAGACTGAGGAAGACAGCATCTAAACATACCAGTTCACCATAATACTCTACGTCCATGAGTCCCCCAGATCTGCTCCTTTACCTTATGGCAAATCTATTTATAAAAATGCTTGGCTAAATAAATAGGATTTGAGCCTAGACTTAAACACTGAGACTGTGTCTGAGTCCCGAGTGTCTGAGTAAAACTATTCCATAATTTTGGGGCTTTGTAAGATAAAGCTCTGCCCCCAGCTGTAGTTTTCATAATACGCGGTACTGATAAGCAGCCTGCATCCTTTGACCGAAGTAGGCGTGGCGGATCATAAGACACTAGCAGTTCGCTCAGATACTGTGGGGCGAGACCATTTAATGTCTTATATGTCAAGAGTAGTATTTTAAAATCAATGCGAAATTTCACAGGGAGCCAATGCAGTGAAGATAGGATAGGGGTGATGTGCTCATATCTTCTGGTTCTAGTGAGGACTCTCGCTGCTGCATTCTGGACTAGCTGAAGCTTGTTTATGCACCTAACTGAACAACCAGACAGTAAGGCATTACAATAGTCCAACCTAGAAGTGATAAAAGCATGAAGTAGTTTTTCTGCATCGTTTAGCGACAATATATTTCTTATTTTGGCGATATTTCTGAGGTGAAAGAATGCTATCCTGGTGATATTATCTACATGAGCTTCAAATGAAAGGCTGGAATCTATAATCACGCCGAGGTCTTTTACTGTTGCACTTGACGGAACAGAAAGGCCATCTAAAGTTACGGTGTGATCTAAGATTTTACTTCTAGCTGTATGCGGTCCTATGACTAGAACTTCTGTCTTATCCGGATTAAGCGGAAGGAAGTTAATTAGCATCCAATTTCTTATGTCCTGCACACATTGCTCAACTTTAGTAAGATGGTTTTTCTCATCTGGTTTTGCTGAGACATATAACTGTGTGTCGTCAGCATAACAATGAAAACTAATACTATGCTTACGGATTATGTTACCCAGAGGAAGCATGTAAAGGGAAACAAAGCATTCACCTGTACATTGTGATATGCACTTAGTAAGAGTCCTGATCAGTCTCTCTATGAATAACGATCGGTCAAATAGGATCTGAGCCAGGAGAGGGCTGTACCCTTAATTCCTACTACATTTTCTAATCTGTGAAGAAGAATAGCATGATCAATAGTGTCAAAAGCTGCACTGAGGTCGAGTAATACAAGCATAGTTACACAACCCTGATCAGAGGCCAATAGGAGGTCATTTACTACTTTAATGAGTGCTGTTTCTGTGCTGTGATGAGGCCTAAATCCTGACTGATACAGTTCATGTATGCCATTTCTATGTAGATATGAGCATAGCTGCTCTGCTACTATCTTTTCCAGAATCTTAGAGATAAAGGGGAGGTTTGATATTGGCCTGTAATTGGACAGCTGACAGGGGTCGAGGTCAGGTTTCTTAATTATTGGTTTAATAACTGCTACTTTAAAAGATTTTGGAACATAACCAATGCTGAGTGAGGAATTAATTATTCTCAACAGCGGTTCTGTTATTACTGGTACTATCTGTTTAAGAAAATGTGTCGGTATAGGATCTAATATACAGGTTGATGAATTTGCAGAAGAGATGAGTGAAATTAGTTCATTCTCTTCAAGTGGAGTAAAGTATTCTAGGTTTGAATCTGACATGGCTAGGTTAACATCTGTATCAATTACATTGTTTGGTTTCAAAGCCTCAATTTTATGCCTGATATTTACAATTTTATTATTAAAAAAGTTCATGAAGTCCTCACTATTGCATGATGTTGTTGTGGAGATTTCTGTAGTGGTCTTATTTCTGGTTAATTTGGCTACGGTATTAAATAAAAATCTAGGATTATTTTTATTTTCTTCTATAAGAGTGGAGAGATACGTTGATCTAGCTACACTAAGAGCTTTCCTATAGTTCAGGATGCTCTCTTTCCATGCTATTTGAAATACCAACAATTTAGTTTGACGCCATTTACGCTCTAATTTCCGAGCAGTCTGTTTTAAAGTGCGCGTGTGATCATTATACCAGGGAGCGAGTTTCTTATCTCTAATAATTTTTCTTTTAGCTGGGGCTACATTATCTAAGGTACAACGAAGTGTCGACTCTAAATATTCAGTCACCTGATCAAGTTCTGTGGGGTCAGACGGTGGCCTAATCGAAGTTGGTAACTCTGGGAGATTACTGATAAAACTCTGTGTGGTAGTTGATGTGAATGTACGTTTAATACGGTAGCGCGGTGCTGTGCGTACATTATCACTGTGACACACTTGAATGGAGACAAGATAGTGATCTGAGATAATTTCAGACAGTGGAATTGTGAATACATTTCTTATAATTAATCCAAAGAATATTACTAAATCTAATGTGTGACCTGCTTTATGAGTGGGTCCTACTACACACTGATTTACGCCTACGGAGTCCAGTATGGATATAAATGCTGTTCTCAGAGGGTCTTCTGGATTCTCAAAATGAATGTTAAAATCTCCAGCAATTAACACTTTGTCTACAGAAACGACCAGGTCTTAGATGAAATCCGCAAATTCACTAAGAAATTCAGAATACGGCCCTGGAGGTCTGTAAATTATAATTAGTGGGATCGACTGAGCTGATTTAATATACTTAAATAGACTTATGTTACTATAGAGAATTTCAAATGAGTTAAATTTGTGTCCGTGTTTTTGTACGATAGACAGATTATCATTATGAATAACTGCGACGCCTCCTCCTCTACCAGTTAACCGAGGCTGGTATATGTAGCTGTATCCAGGAGGACTCGGTTCATTTAGAGCTACATACTCATCCTGTTTAACCCATGTTTCAGTTAAACAGAGTATATTAAACGCCTGATCTGTGATAATTTCATTAACAATAACTGCTTTTGATGCGAGAGATCTAATATTTAACAGTCCTATCTTCAGATCAGAGGTGCCGGCTGCGCATTCAGTATGATCTGAGTTTGTGGTCTTTATGTTAATTAAATTATTGAAACAGACTTTCTGAGTCTTTCTACATTTTTGCTTAGATCGGGGAACAGACACAGTCTCAATAAGGTGAACCCTGAGTGACGACTCTATGCAGCTAGCAGACGGTTGGTCTGTCTGCTCCCTGGCCTGGGCTCTGGATTGTCACCGATTAACTAGGCCTCTACTGAGACTATGAGCTATACTATAGGAAATGAGAGCAGCACCTTCCCGAGTGGGATGGACACCGTCCCGCCCTAACAGGCCAGCTTTGCCCTCAAAGGTCTTCCAATTATCTATGTAGCCCACATTATTTTTGGAGCACCACCTGGACATCCAGCGGTTCAGCGACCATAACCTGCTGTAAGCTATGTCACCACGTCTCATTGGGATGGGACCAGAGCATATTACTTCATCGGACTACACCCTCTACTACTCTCTGACTCATCCAGCTCCCCTGGGTCTGGATGCGATGGCCCATACGTGGCCCAATTTACGACTTTATGCGTTTCCTCCGATAGCTCTGCTCCCGGGAGTCCTGGCGAGTGTCCGTCAACACGGTTTGCGCATTTTACTGATAGCGCCCCGTTGGCCGGCCAGAGTATGGTTCTCGGATCTAATATCTCTCCTCGACGGCTCATGATTACAGTGATGAGGGATCTTCTGTCTCAGGTGCAGGGGACAATATTTCATCCTCGGCCCGAGCTTTGGAACCTTCACGTTCTGAACGGGACCAACTAAGTCAAGCTGGTCTTCCAACCAGCGTAATTGACATTATCCTAAACGCTAGGACTCCTTCCACTAGAAGAGCTTATTCCCTCAAATGGAATGTATTTGAAAGTTGGTGCATGACGAAGCAGGTAGACCCAGTCCACTGCCGAATTGTTTCAGTGCTGGAGTTCCTGCAAGAAAAGTTGTCCTCGGGCTTGTGCCCTAGTACCCTCAGGATGTACGTAGCCGCTATTTCAGCCTGCCACGTTACAATTGAGGGGGTTACTATGGGAAAACACCCTTTAGTTGCCTGTTTCATTCGTGGAGCTAAACGGTTGAGGCCACCCTCTAGAGCCACGGCCCCTTCATGGGATTTATCTATCGTGCTCGAAGGTCTAATTGACACTCCTTTCAAGCCACTAGAGTCAGCGCCTGACAGGTTTCTGACCCTTAAGATGGTTTTTCTTATGACCATTACCTCTCTAAAAAGGATTGGAGATCTGCGCGCCTTGACAGTCTCCCCATCCTTCCTGGACTTTGTCCCTGGGCTAGTCAAGGCCATTTTGCATCCTCACCCGAACTATCTTCCGAAAGTTCCATTCTCAACCATGGACCCTGTTGTTCTTGAACCCTTCTGTCCTCCATCTTTCACAGCTTTGGAGCAGTTGAAACTTCACCTACTGTGTCCAGTACATGCTCTTTGGATCTATGTCCACCGCACCAGCCAGTGGCGTAAGTAAGAGCAGCTTTTCATATGCTATGGAGGCAGCAACTGGGGGGCAGCCGCCACTACACAGACCTTGTCACACTGGGTGAGAGATGCTATTGCTCTCTCCTATGAGGCGCATGGGCTCACTTCGCTTCTAGGAATCAGGGCTCATTCAACCAGGGGTATCGCCTCATCTATTTCACTAGCAAGAGGTATTCCGATGCAGCAAGTTTGTGACGCGGCGGGCTGGTCCTCTCCGCACACATTTGTTAGATTTTATAGTCTGGATGTGCATGCCACTCCGGGCTCACAAGTCCTCGAGTCAACTTCCCAGACATAGTTCTGAGACCTTCTCGGCCTTGTGCGCACACGCTACACAACCTTGGGGTCCAGACATTTGCAGTGCGGCGGCGTTGGTACTCTCGTTCCCATAACGTTTTCACACAGCATCGAGTGTAGCCTTTGAAAGGCAACATCTCGGGTTACTTTGCTGTAACCCTGTTCCCTGAAAAGGCGGGAACGAGATGCTGCGTCCCACTGCTCACGTGACCGTACGTCCATTGAGACAAATCAATCTGAGGATGTTTCAGGTTCACTCCTATTTCTAACCTGCAGGTGCGTCTCATCAGATGACGTCACCCGACCGAGGTTATATAAGCCAGAATTTGGCGTGTTTGATACACACATGCTTCACAACCGGCAACATGAAAAGATATTCCCATAGCGTTTTCACACAGCATCTCGTTCCCGCCTTTTCAGGCGATTATACTGCATAAATATTATTTAGTACAACAAAATTCCTCCACGCTCTCGAAAACTTTATGCGTGCGGCTGAGCCCTGATTAGACTATGTAGGAAATTAAAAAGGAGAATTATGATTCTGGATCAAACTTTTAAAAAATATTATTGATTAAATGTGTGCTGAAAAAAACTGTTGTTACCAAAAATTTTACCGATTAGAACTCATGTCCATAAATCTGATATACAGTATGTTGGAGAAACTCCCAGGTGGGAAGACGCTGCTTTGTGTAGTTAACATCAAAGACAAAAATAAATAAATAAAATAAACATCAACAACTTCCACCAAAGAGTCTGGAATGCAGAGTACAGGATGCGTCACTCAGCTGCGATTGTCATGTCTCACTGTAAGGATGGACGCAAGTGCAGGTCTGGAACAGGAAATAGTCTTTTATTTATCAGAAACACAACTCAAAATTCACTCCCAAACTATAAACCATAAACGTAACAAAACAATGTCCAAAAATCACATGGGAGTCCTTCTCTTTCTCTTTAAGAGATGCCGGGTTTCCTTCGCCGGCCTTATTCGTGGGAGTTCCAGGCTCCTTTAGTCCTGGAAGGGAAAACAAGCAAACATACGGACGAACTAGTTTCGTGGATGTACGCACAACGGTGGACAGACATGGGACTCCGGGGTCGGCTGGTATAAATAGAGAGAGACAAAAGGATGCACAGGTGATCTTAATAATTAGACACGGGGAAAGACATACACACGTAGACACACTAGGGGGAGACAAAGCGCCGGCTCAGTAATCCGGGGAGCTGGATCTCACTCCCCGAGGCCGTGGTGGTCCAGATGTTATAGTACCCCCCCCTCCAGAACCGGCTTCTGAAGGAAGGCGAGGGCGTCCCCTACGTCTTGCCGGGGGGAGCGAGGACTCACCTGAGTGACGGGTTTGCCGGAGGGCGGGGCGACCCGGAGGACGGGGAGCCGGGCGATCTGGCCGAGTTCGGTGAAATTCTGCGATGAGTTCTTGACTCAAAATGTCTCGTGCCGGGACCCAGCTCCGTTCCTCCGGGCTGTAGCCCTCCCACTCGACCAGGTACTGCAGAGCCCCCGCTCTCCTCTGTGAGTCCAGCAGCTCTTTGACTCGAAACGCCGGGGCGCCCTCTATTTCCACAGCCCCGGGTTGTGACGGTTCCGCTGTTCCTTCATCCAGTGGTCCCCGAACCACCGGCCTGAGAAGAGAGACATGGAAGACAGGGTGAATACGTAGGTGTGCTGGGAGTTTGAGTTTAAACGATACTGAGTTTACTTGTGCTATGATGGGAAAAGGGCCTATGAACCTGGGGGAGAGTTTTCTGCATGGGAGATTGAGGTGGAGGTCCCGTGTTGAGAGCCATACCCGATCGCCTACCTGGAGCGGACAACTCTCCCTTCGCCGCCTATCGGCGTGTTTTTTAAAGCGCTGCACTGCTTGGGAGATCTTAGCGTGTGCATCCTCCCATACTTTCTCCGCTCTTTTAAACCACTGATCCACCATGGGAACATCGGTGGACGTGGCATCCCAAGGACATAGCGGAGGTTGATACCCAAGTACACACTGGAACGGCGTTAGGCCGGTAGAGGAGTGGCGCAGAGAGTTTTGTGCGTATTCCGCCCAGGTTAAACAGTCTGCCCATTCATGCTGTCGGCTGCTACAGTATGCCCGAAGATATCTCCCGAGTTCTTGGACAGCCCGCTCTGCCTGCCCATTAGATTCGGGGTGATAGCCCGACGTTAGGCTAACAGTGGTCCCCAATTTCTGGAAGAATGCTTTCCAGACCCTGGCGATGAATTGGGGACAACGATCGGAAACAATATCTTCCGGTATGCCGTAGCAGCGAAACACTGAAGTGAATAGGGTTTCTGCCACCTGGAGGGCTGACGGGAGGGAGCGAAACGGGATGAACTTGCATCCTTTAGAAAACCTGTCCACTACTACTAGTATTGTGGTGTACCCTTTAGATACCGGCAGATCTGTGACAAAGTCCACGGCGATGTGGGACCACGGTCTGTTTGGTATTGGCAAGGGATTTAATTTTCCAACAGGAAGAGTACGTGGGGTTTTTGTAGTCGCACATACTGCACAAGATAAAACTACCCTCTTCACGGTTTCCCGCAGTTTTGGCCACCAGAACTTTGGTTCTAGTAAATGCTGTGTGCGTGAGACGCCGGGGTGACCTGATGCAAGGCTCGTATGAGCCGCGATCGTCACTCGTTCACGTAGTGGCTCCGGCACGTAGGTTCGATTCGGAGGGCAGTCCCTAGGCGCGGGGTTGGACCGCGCCCACTGAACTATCTCCGACTCGATGTCCCACGCGATCGGCGCCACCACGAGTGATGATGGCAAGATAGGCTCCGGAGTGATAATGGGCTCCGGCGAAGCATAATAGCGGGAAAGCGCGTCCGCTTTTAGATTTTTAGAGCCGGGGCGATAGGTAATAGTGAATTGGAAACGCGTGAAGAAGAGCGCCCATCGGGCTTGACGTGAGTTTAACCTTTTTGCTTGTTGGAGGTACTCTAAATTTCGATGATCAGTGAGCACTGTGAATGGATGTGTCGCTCCCTCTAGCCAGTGTCTCCACTCCTCTAACGCCGCTTTCACTGCCAGCAGCTCTCTATTACCGATATCATAATTTCGCTCGGCAGGTGTTAGTTTCCTAGAAAAAAAAGCGCAGGGGTGAAGTTTCTCAGGGTGGCCGTGGCGTTGTGACAGGACTGCCCCTATACCTACTTCTGATGCATCGACCTCGACTACAAAGGGCTTCTCCGGGTTCGGTAGTTTTAACACAGGTGCGGTTGTAAATGCTGTTTTTATGCGTTGAAACGCGCTTCGCGCTTCCACTGGGAACTCGCAAAGGCGCTTCGGTTTCCCTATTAACAGTGAAGTGAGGGGCGCTGCCACCATACTGTAGCCCCGAATAAATCGCCTATAAAAATTGGCAAACCCCAGTTAACTCCTTAACTGACTTCGGTTCCGGCCATTGTTGTACCGCCGCGACCTTGGTCGGTTCCATCTCGACCCCCAGTGGCCCTATGTGATAGCCAAGAAACGCCACCTCCCTCTGGTGAAAGGTGCATTTCTCCGCCTTCACATATAGCCCGTGTTTGCGCAGGCGACGAAGGACGGCAGTTACATGAAGAACGTGTTCCGAATATGACCGCGAATATATCAGG
Organism: Channallabes apus; assembly: GCA_030522415.1. Classification (NCBI taxonomy): domain Eukaryota; kingdom Metazoa; phylum Chordata; class Actinopteri; order Siluriformes; family Clariidae; genus Channallabes; species Channallabes apus. Next base: position 930,512 of record CM060124.1, read on the forward strand.
ATATCATCCAGGTATATTATAATGAAACAGTTAAACATATCCCGAAACACGTCATTCATGAACCCCTGAAACACCGCAGGTGCGTTTACCAGTCCATATGCCATTACGTTGTATTGATAATGCCCAGATGTAGTGCTAAACGCCGTCTTCCATTCATCGCCCTTACGCACACGAACGAGATTATATGCGCTGCGGAGGTCGAGTTTCGTGAAAATGGAAGCACCTCGGAGTTGGTCGATAGCGGCCGGAACCAGGGGCAGTGGGTGCTTATATTTTACTGTTACTGCATTTAGCCCTCTATAATCAATGCAGGGGCGTAAGCCCCCCCCTTTTTTCTCTATGAAAAAAAAACCTGCCGAGGCGGGGGACGTGGACCTGCTGATGAGCCCCTGCTGAAGTGCCTCACTCACGTATTCCTCCATTGCCCTGGTTTCTGCCACTGACTATGGATAAACACGCGAGCAAGGAGGTGCCTTCCCCGGCAACAGCTCAATCGCGCAGTCCCACGGGCGGTGAGGGGGTAGTCGTGCAGCTGCCCTAACACTAAACACATCCTTAAAACGCAGATACTCTGATGGTACATTAGTGATTACTTGGGCAGTCGGGCTTTCAATGGTGGTGGTTTGGACCGCCAATGTAGGCGGTGTACAGAATTTCGCGCATCGCGGGGACCATGAAGTGATGCGGGAATTGATCCAATCGAAATTAGGGTTGTGGGCGCTAAGCCACGGGAGACCTAGCACGACGGAATGGTCTGACTGGGGTAGCACGTAAAATTTCAGCTCCTCCGTGTGACCAGGGAATGTTAACCGTATGGGCGCAGTAATGACTTTAATAGGTGATTGATCCAGATCTCGACCATCTAGAGCTTTAATAGATATCGGATATGGAAGCTTCGACACGGGAGCTTGCAGCGAGGAAATTAGGGTGGAAGAGATGAAGTTCCCAGCCGCCCCGGAATCTATCAGGGGAAACACAGACATAACATGATTATGAAATTTTAACTGGGCTTTCACACAAAAAGGGTAATGAGTGCGGGGTGGTGTGTGTGTGTGTGTGGGTGTGTGGGTGCGTGTGTGCGTGTATGTGTGCGTGTGTGTGTGGGTGTGCGTGTGGGTATGCGAGGGCGTGTGGGTGTGGGTGTGCGTGTGTGTGTGTGCATGTAGGTGTGTGTGGGCGTGTGTGTATGTGTTACTTTGCGCAACGGGCAGTCTCGGATGCGATGGTCAGTCCCCCGACAGTAAAAACACAACCCTGATGTCAACCGTCTTCTCCTCTCGGCGGGTTCTCCTCTCCATGGGCTCCGGCCGGTTCGTTTCAGGCGCTACGGGAGGAGGTCGCCGCGGTGGTTCACCGGTTCGTGTCGGGGCTGATCTAACCCCTGGCTGGGAGCGCTGGCTGCGCAGGTGCTGGTCCAGTTGGATCGCCAGGTTGATAGTTTGATTTAGGGAGAGGTCCGTATCCCGGCACGCTAGCTCGAGTTGAACCTCGGGCTGGAGACCGTCCCTGAACCTGGCGAGCAGGCTCTTCTCGCACCAGCCACTCTCCGCAGCCATTACTCGGAACCGGATGGCGTATTCAGCGACGGGAAGGTTCCCTTGACGCAGCCTCATGAGTCGTTGTTCTCCCGAGCGCCCTTGGTCTGGATGGTCGAACACGGCCTTCATCGCTCCAATAAAGCTGTTGTAGCAGCGTGCGAGCTCCCCGCCTGTGCTCCAGACCGCCGCCGCCCAATCCATGGCTGGTCCTGTGAGCTGTTGGATGACGAACCGAATCCTTTGTTGGTCCGTCATATCAGGATAGTCCGTCAAGTACAGCTCACAGGCCATGACGAATCGCCTGCAACCCTCGGGATCACCGGCATACCTTTCCGGAGGAGCCGCGCGAGGTGGTGACGGTGCGGAGTGCCTCGAGGGTCCGGCGGTGGGCTGGTCTGGCCGAGCTAGTTCCTTTACACAGTGGGCGAGATTGCTCACTGCTCGTGCCATGCTGTCAATTTCCTTTTGCTGCATTCTAACGTATTGCATCATGGTTTCATCCTCCGGAAGGGGGACACCTGCTGCGTCCGGATAGGTCTGTCCATCTGTCATGTCTCACTGTAAGGATGGACGCAAGTGCAGGTCTGGAACAGGAAATAGTCTTTTATTTATCAGAAACACAACTCAAAATTCACTCCCAAACTATAAACCATAAACGTAACAACACAATGTCCAAAAATCACATGGGAGTCCTTCTCTTTCTCTTTAAGAGATGCCGGGTTTCCTTCGCCGGCCTTATTCGTGGGAGTTCCAGGCTCCTTTAGTCCTGGAAGGGAAAACAAGCAAACATACGGACGAACTAGTTTCGTGGATGTACGCACAACAGTGGACAGACATGGGACTCCGGGGTCGGCTGGTATAAATAGAGAGAGACAAATAGAGAGAGATGCACAGGTGATCTTAATAATTAGACACGGGGAAAGACATACACACGTAGACACACTAGGGGGAGACAAAGCGCCGGCTCAGTAATCCGGGGAGCTGGATCTCACTCCCCGAGGCCGTGGTGGTCCAGATGTTATAGCGATATATTATAATATAACCATATTATACCAAAGATAGAATTATAAGATAAGATAGTTATTCTAATGTTCTATTCTGAAAGTCTATTTTCCCAATTATTTCTACACTTTATTCCAAATTATTATGCAAAATGGATGTAAGTGTCATAAACATTAAATGTTTAGTTTTTAAATTAAACTCATGGATGGTATTATACTGTATATATATATATATATATATATATATATATATATATATATATATATATATATATTATATCTCAGGGCTCTTTGGATTACTGCAATGAATCTCAGACACCTGTGATAATTAGTTTGCCAGATGAGCCCAATTAAAGAAAAAATACTGAAGAAGGTTGTTCCACATTATTAAGCAGGCCACAGGTTTCAAGCAGTATGGGAATGAAAAAGGATCACTCTGCTGCCAAAAAGCATCAAATTGGACAAGGTATGAGAACATTAGATATTTCACGAAAACTCATCGTACTGTGAAGACATTTGTGGCATTCAGAGCACAGACAGGTTCGCACAGATAAAGGCAGAATGAAGAAGGTTTCTGCCAGACAAATTCATCAGATTAAGAGAGTGGCTGCTGAAATGCCATTAGAAAGCAGGAAACAGGTATTTGAAGCTGCTGGTGCCTCTGGAGTCCCATGAACCTCAAGGTGTAGGATCCTTTAAAGGCTTGCAGTTGTGCATAAACCTACTATTCGGCCACCCCTAACCAATGCTCACAAGCAGAAATGGTTGTTGTGGGCCCAGGCATACATGAAGACTAATTTTCAAACAGTCTTGTTTACCAATGAGTGTCGTGCAACCCTGGATGGTCCAGATGAATGGAGTAGTGGATGGTTGGTGGATGGCCACCATGTCCCAACAAGGCTGCGATGTCAACAAGGAGTTGCCGGAGTCATGTTTTGGGCCAGAATCATGGGGAGAGAGCTGGTAGGCCGCTTTAGGGTCCCTGAAGGTGTGAAAATGATCTCAAAGTATTAACTGACCACTTTCTTCCATGGTACAAAATGAAGAACTGTGCCTTCCGTAGCAAAATCATCATCATGCACGACCATGCACCTTCTCATGCTGCAAAGAATACCTCTGTGTCATTGGCTGATATGGGCATAAAAGATGAGAAACTCATGGTGTGGCCACCATCCTCCCCTGACCTCAACCCCATTGAGAACCTTTGGAGAATCCTGAAAAGATCTATGAGAGTTGGAGGCAGTTTGATTCAAAATAGCAGATCTGGGAGTAACCACTGTACACTGAAATTATTTACAAAATATGTACAAGGAGCCACACAACCAAACCAAAGGGACAATTCAATTCAATTTTAGTTATATAGCGCTTTTAACAATGGTCATTGTCTCAAAGCAGCTTCACAAAAATTAAAGAAATTTAACAAAAAAAAAAAAATAAATAATAAAAAATAAATGAATGAATAAATTAAAAAATTAAATAAATAAATAAATAAAAAATAATAATAATTATAGAAAAGAAAATAATTGGAAGTGTGGATGTGTGAGAAAAATGTGCAGATAATAATAATGAGACGAATGAATGAAATTTCTCTGATGAGCAAGCCAAGGGTGACGGCGACGGTGGCAAGGAAAAACTCCCTGAGATGGCATTAGGAAGAAACCTTGAGAGGAACCAGACTCAACAGGGAACCCATCCTCATTTGGGCGATAACAGATAGAAATGATATAACATCTTGTGTGTTGTGCAGGTGAAAATTCAATATGACAGAAATTATTTAAATTGACATGAAGACCAGTTCAGCATAGGGACGAGTCAGTAGGTGCAGAGGGCAGATGAGGTCTGGATCACTGGAAGCACAGGAGCAGCATGTGTAGCTCCAGCCATCATAAAGCTGAATCCAGCTGGAGCTGGTCCTTCTCTGGATGCCTCAGGAACCTCGCAGGGTCGGCCTTTGTCTACTGAAGCTGGCAAAATCTCCCGATGCCTCGGGATGGGTAGAGAAATACAGAACAGATGGGGAGAATTAGCGTAGTTGCCATTCGGTATAGGTGTACTGGAGTATGAGTACTGGGATGAGTTATGTGTATGCCAGATTAAAAAGATGCGTCTTGAGTCTACTTTTGAACTGAGAAACCGTGTCTGCTCCCCGAACACTGTCTGGAAGGCTATTCCAAAGCTTTGGAGCTAAATATGAAAAAGCCCTACCCCCTTTTGTAGATTTTGAAATTTTGGGAACTACCAGAAGTCCGGAGCTTTGTGATCTTAAGGCGCGTGGTGGATTGTAGCGCATCAGAAGACTGGTTAGGTATGTGGGAGCTAAACCATTTAAGGCCTTGTATGCAAGTAATACTATTTTGTAATTTATTCTAAACCAGGCATGTCAAACTCAGTTTTGCTCTGGGGCCGGATCCAGACTTTCTGTTCTCAGGTGGGCCGGATCAGTAAAAGAATGTCAATTCCAAATATTTAGCTTTGTTTTTCAGTACTATGCTTTATCATTCAGCCTACATTTGTAGCCTACCCTACATATTATGATTATGGATGACAAGGGATCTTTTCTAAGCACAACACATTTATTCACAAACAATGGGGAAAAAATTATTTTCATGTTTGGCGGTGAATGTGCTAACAACTGGTTTATTTTAACAGTTGAGTGAACGCAGTTTTACACCTGAACCAACTCACCACATTAACAAACTCAAGTGGGAGCTATGAAAAAAATATTTTCGGCTTAATTGTCATACTGCTTTGAAATAAATAAATAAAAAAAGAAATACAAAATAAAAGTTATAGCAGTGCATGGGCAATAAGATTAGACTACATCAGATCAAACTACTAGGCTGGGCCTACTGAAGCTGAGAACATACTGCACAATATTAATTATCTTTAATATGAAACCAGATTAATCTTATTTTTAATGATCTGTATTCATGAGTGCAAACAAATTTCGTGTCATCACACTTTCTCTCTCTCTCTCTCTCTCTCACTGCACTCCTGCAGTCTACTTGCTGCTGCTGGCTCCTGAAACTTGGCATCTTTTTGCCTTCCCAAGTGCATCGATATTAGGTGTCAAATCCTGAGTAGCAGCACATTTAACAATGTCATTCAAGTGTTTATTTGTTAACCTTGAGCGCTGCTTTGTTTTATTATTGTTCATTACGGAGAACACCTGTTCACAAAGATAAGTAGTCCCAAACATGGATAGAACCTTTGCAGCCATGGCTGTTAATTTGGGGTAACCTGGCACGAGATATTGATAAAACGTATCCAATCCCACGGACCCAAATTTATCCTTCATAGCGGAATCTTTATGATGGGTCTCATAGTGGCGCTGAATATTAAACTCTTTGAACACTGCAACTTGCTGATTACATACCAAGCACATTGGTTTTGCATTCACTTCTGTGAATAAATACTTCTCAGTCCATTTTTCCTGGAAAACTCTGCATTCCGTGTCCACTTTTCTTTTTTTTGACAGTGCCATTTTGGGAAGGGTGTGTTGACCGATAACTTGTTTAGTAGTGGTGAATGGTGAAGCAAGATTGCCGGTTTATTTTTACTTGGACACATTAGGTTGCGAATGTTTACATCCTGTGACTAACTCGTGTCAGTGCCGCATGCTGGACGTGAGCGCTTTTACACATTTACTGCCCTCTAGCGGCCGAATGGTGCATTTGGTTTGTATTTATTTAAAAAAAAATCACAACTTTTGATAGAAATGAGCTCGAGACTCGCTTCTTTTTTTGACATACTCAGAAATTTATGCTGGGCCGGATTAAATCATCCAACAGGCCGGGTCCGGCCCGCGGGCCGTATGTTTGACATGCCTGTTCTAAACTGAACAGGTAGCCAGTGCAGGGATGATAATATTGGGGTTATATGATCATATTTTCTGGATCTAGTGAGAACCCTGGCAGCTGCATTTTGGATTAACTGAAGCTTGTTTATTGAGGATGCAGGACAACCACCTAGTAATGCATTACAATAGTCCAGTCTGGAGGTCATGAATGCATGAACTAGTTTTTCTGCATCAGATACGGATAAGATGTTCCTAAGTTTAGCAATATTTCGAAGATGGAAAAAGGCTGTTTTTGTGATATTTGAAATGTGATTTTCAAAAGACAAGTTACTGTCTAATATTACTCCCAGATCTTTTACTGCTGAGCTGGTAGTAACAGTACATCCTTGTAAGCGCAAGCTGAATTGTGAAAGCTGTTGTGTGCTGGTTTTTGGGCCAATAAGTAATATCTCTGTCTTATCTGAATTTAATAAAAGAAAGTTATTGGTCATCCATTCTTTTATGTCCTGGACACACTCAGTTAATCTAGACAACTGAGGTATTTCGTCTGGTTTAGTTGAGATATATAATTGGGTATCATCAGCATAACAATGGAAACTAATCCCATGTCTTCTAATGATGTTACCCAAGGGAAGCATGTATATTGAGAACAACAGAGGTCCTAAAACTGACATCCTTCTAAGCGCAGGCTGAATTGTGAAAGCTGTTGTGTCCTGGTTTTTGGGCCAATAAGTAATATCTCTGTCTTATCTGAATTTAATAAAAGAAAGTTATTGGTCATCCAATCTTTTATTTCCTGGACACACTCAGTTAATCTAGACAACTTGGGTATTTCGTCTGGTTTAGTTGAGATATATAATTGGGTATCATCAGCATAACAATGGAAACTAATCCCATATCTTCTTATGATGTTACCCAAGGGAAGCATGTATATTGAGAACAACAGAGGTCCTAAAACTGACCCTTGTGGGACCCCATATTTCACTGGCATTACACCAGACGGTTCTCCATTTAGATCTACAAAATGGTAGCGATCAGACAGGTAAGATCGAAACCATTTTAATGCCTGTCCCTGAATACCTATATAATTTTGTAAGCGATCTATGAGAATATTATGATCTATAGTGTCGAATGCAGCACTAAGATCGAGCAGGACTAGCAATGAGATGCAGCCTTGGTCTGAAGCTAAAAACAAGTCGTTTGTAATCTTAACTAGTGCAGTTTCTGTGCTATGATGGGGCCTGAAACCTGACTGAAATTCTTCAAGGATGTTGTTATCCTGCAAGAATGTGCAAATTTGAGCTGATACTACTTTTTCTAGTATTTTTGATATGAATGGAAGGTTTGAAATCGGTCTGTAATTTTTTATTTAATTCGCGTCCAAATTAGATTTTTTAAGAAGCGGCTTAATAACTGCTAACTTGAAAGGTTTAGGGACGTGACCTAGATGTAATGAAGAATTAATAATGTTTAGAAGTGGCTCTCCAACCATAAGCATCACTTCCTTTAAGAATCTGGTTGGGATTGGGTCTAACAGGCACGTTGTTGATTTAGCCGAGGTGATAAGTTTATACAGCTCTTCCTGTCCTATACCTGTAAAGCACTGAAAATCTAAATGTGAAGCTATAGGCTGAACTGGATCGTGAGATACTATTAGAGGTTGAACCTCCATTATTTTCTTCCTGATATTATTGATTTTTTCATTAAAGAAGTCCATAAAGTCTTCACTTCTAAACTGTGATGGGATACTCTCTGCGGGCATCTTAGGTTTTGTTAGGCGAGCCACTGTACTAAATAAGAACCTGGGATTGTTTTGGTTTCTTGCTATCAGTTGGCTAAGATGCTCAGTCCTAGCAGTTTTTAGAGCCTGTCTATAGCTGCACATACTGTCTTTATACGCAATTCGAAAAACTTCTAGTTTTCCTCCATTTTCGCTCGGCGTTACGGGTTGCTGTCTTTAGGGCGCGAGTATGACTGTTGTACCACGGTGCAAGTGTTTTATCTCTGACTTTTTTTAATCTGATGGGAGCAACAGTGTCTAATGTACTGGTAAAAATAGTGCCCATGCTGCTAGTCACTTCATCTAGATCATCTGCATTTAGGGGTCTAATAAGAAATTGGGACAGATCCGGCAGATTACTTGTGAATCTGTCTTTAGTAGTGGGATTCATATTTCTAACAGATTGATAACGTGGGGAGACACAGCTAATCTGTTCTACGGGTAGAGTATATGTCAGGAGGTGATGATCTGTGATATCATCACTTTGAGGTATGATCTCTATATTAGAGACATCTATACCATGGGATATAATTAAATCTAGCGTATGATTAAAGCGGTGAGTTGCTCCAATTATATTTTGTTTAACCCCAAAGGAATTTTGTAAATCCATAAATGTGAGTGCTAAAGCGTCGTTAGCATCATCTACATGAATGTTAAAGTCTCCTACTATCAACACTTTGTCAGAGTTAACCAATAGGTCTGATAGCAGATGTCCAAATTCTTTAAGAAAATCGCCATATGGCCCCGGGTGTCTGTACACGGTGGCCAGGGTAAAATATAGCAAGGGTTTATTATGTATTTCATTGAGTACAACATTAATGATAAGCACTTCAAATGAATTAAACCTGGGCCTTATTTTCTGGGTAACAGTGAGTACATCATTGTAGATAGTGGCGACACCACCACCGCGACCAATTAGACGGGGCTCATGCTTATAGAAATATCCTGACGGAGTAGACTCATTCAGACCAAAATATTCATTTGGTTTAAGCCAGGTTTCGGTGAGACAGAGTGCGTCAAGGCAATAATCTGAGATAATTTCATTAACAGTAAGTGATTTAGGCGCAAGGGATCTAATGTTGAGTAGTCCAAACTTTAGAGGTGGATTTTGACTACTTATTTTGCCTTTTTCTGGTTTTCTGGTTATCATATTTTTTCGGGCAAATTTAACAAATTTATTCTTTTTTCTCAGTATTCGGGGAATAGACACAGTTTCTATAGGACAAGCTATGTGTGTGTGTCTATCACTACGGTGAGTTGTGATTTGGCTAATATGTTTGGAATCTACAGTATGACTTACCGCCAGTCAGATTGTTCGTAGTGTCCTGGAGATGTTGTCAGAGAGGACCGCTGCTCCAGCTCTGCTAGGGTGTAGGCCATCAGTGTGGTAGAGCCTAGGACGCTCCCAGAAAACATTCCAGTTATCAACAAAGATTGTAACCATTCATTAAAGGCAAATAATCTACTGAACTTCTCAATTCCTCACTGAAATGTGGGAAGCGGTCCAGATATGATGATCCTTGTCGTGGGTGATGTGCTGCGGACCTTCTCGACCAGGCTCCTGAAGTCCTTCTTTAGGGTCTCCGTCTGCCTCAGCCTGGTGTCATTCGTGCCGGCATGAAGGACCACAGCTCCAATATTCTTCCTCAGGGCAGCAGGCACCTGTGCAGCAATATCAAGAACACGTGCACCAGGTAAACAGCATGTGTGCACCTTTACCTTTAGCCGTGGTAGCACGCACATGCCGGACGATGGAGTCTCCGATGACCAGGACGTCGTGTGCCGTCTCGCGGAGAGGAGCAAAGCGGTTTCGGGTCGAGATGTCGAAGACGGGTGGTGGCGGAGGGGGAGAGGTCCTCGCCCGGGGCTTGGCGTGCTTCTTCCGCTGCTGCTGTATGCAGGGTCCGTGGTATCCCGGCGCCGGGGTGTAGGAAAACTGGGCGGGCTGCGTCCTTGGTGTGTTGGACCTGGGCAGAGAACCACGCGGGGTTGAAGTTGTCGGAGAGATTGTGTCATGCCGAGAATTTACCTGAGACAGGTGAGCGTCTGTCCGTGACGATTCCAGCGTGGCTTTCCGCTGCTGTAACCGGGCCAGCTTCACCTGTAGCTCGCGGATCAGCTTCTCCACGGCCTCCAGCTCCAAATCCATCGATTGTAGCTCCAATGTCTCCTCACCTGCACTCAAAGGCAGACTCACAACCCACATGGTGTCTAAACACGGAAATAATCGGTGTGAAGAAGCGTAATCAAACTTTACAAACAAACGTGATAGCCGGGCTAACGGGCTAGCGATGCTAATGCCGGCTAAAAGCGGTGTGCTGCAAAACAATTAAAACTTATCGATATAACACGCGTTTCGAGTAAATATATTATAAGATACTTATCCGTTTTATGTACACTCTTCGTAAGGGGACGAAAAAGTTTAAAAATTGGTAAGTATGGCGGAGCTCGGAAAAAAGCAGCGTCTCAGCGTCCTCCAAAGCAATAATCAAAGTCAAAGGAAGGCAAAAAGTAAAAACCAGAATACACAATCCAACATCAAAAGTCACAATAACAAAATATCCAACACAACACCCCGCCTACACGCCTCCTCGTTCCCGCGTCTCTGTAGTCTCTGTACGGTTTATAAATGGTCCGCTGATTGATGACATCACTCAGGGCGGAAGCGACCGTGTGGAAGGTCAGGCATCTGCCAGTGTAGTGGCAGTCGGAAAATCTGGAGTGGAATCCGGTAGCGGCGCACAACCTGGACACAATGGCCACACACGTGCACACGACAAAGCACAGCTACACAGACACATAAAACTCACAACATGTTGCGGGTTGTAACATAACCGAACTGGATAGTAGGAGCTTCACTAAGTCAAAGGCACTCTGACACTCTGGAGACCACTGAAAGATTACATCCTTGTGAGAGTAAGTGAGAGGCAACACCACTTCAGAGAATTTTTTTAAGAAACAACTATAATACCCAGCCATACCCAAGAAATGTCACAGCTCACAATGCGACTCTGGGATGGGAAATTGCTTAATGGATTGGACCTTAACATTCAAGGGTTTCACTACACCCTGCCCAACTACCTTACTAAGGTAGGTTACCACTCCTTTCCAAAATTCACATTTATCTAAGATAAGAACTAGTGAAGCTTCTGAAAGTCATCTAAACACACATTCTAGTGTCTGTAGATGTTGTTCCCATGTATCAGAATAGACAATGACATCATACAGGTAGACAAGGTTCATGAATCTCTGAAAAGGACCATTTCGAAGTCCAAAGGCCATAACTGTATACTGCAGAATGTTATCAGGTGTAACAAAAGCTGAGATTTTGGATGCACAAGGTATAAGATGGACCTACCAATATCGTTTAAAAATTTCTAGCTTACTAGTGAATTTAGCTGCACCCACACAATCAACACAATCTTCCATTCTAGAAAGAGGAAACGCATCAGGCTTGTTTACAGCATTGACTTTCCGATAATCAGTACAAAAGCGAAACAAGGCATCTGACTTGCTAACTAAAATACAAGGGGAACTCCATGGACTTGTACTAGGGACAGCTAGTCCATTCTTAATAAGTCTCTTTCTTCATAACTGCACGCTTTGTTGGATTTAGATGATATGGGTCTTGCTTAAATGGAGCATGTTCTACTAAATCTATATCGTGCACAAGAACAGCTGTCAGAGAGGGAACATCAGTAAAAAGGTTGGGAAATTTCTTAGTTAAGGATATGATATCACCTTGAGATGTCTTGGGCAGATTTGCTAATCTTTCAGGTAGTTTATACAATACATCATAATTTAACAAGCAAGCCGAGAACACACCATTTCCACCGAAGTGAAGCTCATCCGCTTCAGGGAAATATTCAGCAGGGGTTACATTACCCTCTATAAATGCAGAAGTTATAGGTATCACAGACGAGCCTTAGTTTTGAGTCAAGTGCGAACGTTATATTTTTAAGCAGATTTTTTGTAACAAACACGAGTTTTTCACTTGTGATCAGGTATAAAAATCAAATAGTTAGTGGGACTGAGTTTTTGTTTTACTTGGTATGGACCACATAAATTTTGGCCAGGGATGGGTAATAAGGCTAACACTAAGAGACTTTCTTTTGCTTTACACGCACACATGTTATAATGAACAGTACACGTGTGCTGTACACAATGCAACCATGGGGGGCGCAATCCAGTGTCTTCTTGTGCCAGTCCCAAGTCTGGATAAATGCAGAGGGTTGTGTCAGGAAGGGCATCCGACGTAAAAACATTTTCCAAATTAATGATGCGAATCAGAAATATAATTTCCATACCGGATCGGTCGCGGGCCGGGTTAACCACGACCGCCACCGGTGCTATTGACTTACAGGGTGCCGGTGGAAATTGGGCTACTGTTGGTCGAAGAAGGAGAGGAGGAAGGCGTGTTCAAATGCAGAGAGAGAAAAGGAAAGGCAAGAGTTTAGGAGTGAAAGTAGGGACTTTGAATATTGGGACCATGACAGGGAAGTCAAGAGTGTTGGTTGATATGATGCAGAGAAGGAAGGTGGATATACTGTGTGTCCAGGAGGCCAGGTGGAAAAGTAGCAAGGCTAGAAGCTTAGGATCAGGGTTCAAATTGTTTTACCATGGTGTGGATAGGAAAAGAAATGGAGTAGGAGTTATTCTGAAAGAGGAGTTTGTTAGGAATGTTCTAGAGGTGAAAAGAGTATCAGACAGGTCGATGAGTCTAAAGCTGGATATTGGAGGGGTGATGTTCAATGTTGTTAGTGGCTATGCCACTCCACAGGTAGGATGTGAGTTAGAAGAGAAGGAGCCATTCTAGAGTGAGTTAGATGAAGTGATGCAGAGCATTCCCAGAGGTGAGAGAGTGGTGATTGGGGCAGACTTCAATGGACATGTTGAGGACCAGAGGGAACAGAGGTGAGTGAAAATGTGATGGGCAGGTTTGGTCTTCAGGACAGGAATGTAGAAGGAGAGATGGTGGTGGACTTTGCAAAGAGGATGGAAATGGCAGTAATAAATACTTTCTTCCAGAAGAGGCAGGAACATAGGGTGACATATAAGAGTGGAGGCAGAAGCACTCAGGTGGACTACATCTTGTGTCGACGTTGTAATCTGAAAGAGATCAGTGACTGCAAAGTGTTGGTAGGGGAGAGTGTAGCCAGACAACACAGAATGGTGTGTAAAATAACCCTGGTGGTGAGGAAGGTAAAGAGGACAAAGGCAGAGCAGAGGACAAAGTGGTGTGAGCTGAGGAAGGAAGAATGTTGTGTAGTCTTTAGGGAGGAGTTGAGACAGGCTATGGGTGGTCAGGAGGTGCTTTCAGTTGACTGGACAACTACAGCCAATGTGATCAGGGAGACAGGTAGGAGGGTACTTGGGGTATCATCAGGTAAGAGAAAAGTGGACAAGGAGACTTGGTGGTGGAACGAGGAAGTCCAGGATTGTATACAGGGAAAGGGGCTAGCTAAGAAGAAGTGGGACTGGGAGAGGACTGAAGAGAGTAGACAGGAGTACAGGAAGATGCAGCGTAAGGTGAAGGTAGAAGTGGCAAAGGTCAAACAAAGAGCATATGAGAACTTGTATGCTAGGCTGGACAGTAAGGAGGGAGAGGTGGATCTGTACAGGTTGGCGAGGAATAGAGATAGAGATGGGAAGGATGTGCAGCAGGTTAGAGTGATTGAAGATAGAGATGGAAATGTACTGTCAGATGCCAGGAGGGTAATGGGAAGATGGAAGGAGTACTTTGAGGAGTTGATGAATGGGAAAAATGAAAGAGAACAAATAGTAGAAGAGGTGACTGTTGTGGAGCAGGAAGTAGCAAATATTAGTAAAAGTGAGGTGAGAAGGGTGTTGAAGAGGATGAAGAGTGGAAAGGCTGTTGGTCCTGATGACATACCTGTGGAGGTATGGAAGTGCTTAGGAGAGGTGGCAGTAGAGTTTCTGACTAGTTTGTTTAACAAGATCTTGGAGAGTGAGAGGATTCCAGAAGAATGGAGGAGAAGTGTATTGGTGCCGATTTTTAAGAACAAGGGAGATGTGCAGAGCTGTGGCAATTACAGAGGCATAAAGCTAATGAGCCATACAATGAACCAGTGTGAAAGAGTATGGAAGCTAGGTTAAGGGCAGATGTGAGCATTTGTGAGCAGCAATATGGTTTCATGCCTAGAAAGAGTACATCAGATGCAGTATTTGTTTTGAGGATGCTGATGGAGAAGTACAGAGAAGGTAATAAAGAGTTGCATTGTGTCTTTGTAGATTTAGAGAAAGCGTATGACAGGGTGCCAAGAGAGGAGCTGTGGTGTTGTATGAGGAAGTCTGGAGTGGCGGAGAAGTATGTTAGAGTGGTGCAGGACATGTATGAGGGCTGTAAGACAGTGGTGAGATGTGCTGTAGGTGTGACAGAAGAGTTCAAGGTGGAGGTGGGTCTGCATCAAGGATCAGCTCTAAGCCCCTTTTTGTTTGCTCTGGTGATGGACAGGATGACAGATGAGGTTAGACAGGAGTCTCCATGGACTATGATGTTTGCAGATGAAATTGTGCTTTGTAGCGAATGCAGGGAAGAGGAGGAAGAAAATTTGGAGAGGTGCAGGTATGCTCTGGAAAACAGAGGAATGAAGGTTAGCCGCAGCAAGACGGAATACATGTGTTTGAATGAGAGGGACCCAAGACGAAGGGTGAGGCTACAGGGAGCAGAGGTAAAGAAGGTGCAGGACTTTATGTACTTAGGGTCAACGGTCCAGAGCAACGGAGAGTGTGGAAAGGAGGTGAAGAGGCGGGTAAAGGCAGGTTGGAATGGGTGGAGAAAAGTGTCAGGTGTGTTGTGCGATAAAAGAGTATCAGCGAGAATGAAAGGAATGATGTACAGGACAGTGGTGAGACCAGCGATGCTCTATGGCTTAGAGACAGTGGCACTGAAGAAAAGACAGGAGGCAGAGTTGGAGGTAGCAGAGCTGAAGATGTTGAGGTTCTCTTTGGGAGTGACAAGGATGGATAGGATCAAGAATTAGTTCATCAGAGGGACAACTCATGTTAGATGTTTTGGAGATAAAGTCAGAGAGGCCAGATTGAGGTGGATTGGACATGTTCAGAGGAGAGATGGTGAATATTTCGGTAGAAGGATGCTGAGGTTGGAACTGCCAGGCAGGAGGTCTAGAGGAAGACCAAAGAGGAGATTTATGGATGCAGTGAAAGAGGACATGAAGTTAGTTGGTGTGAGAGAAGAACATGCAGAGGATAGGGTTAGATGGAGGCAGATGATTTGCTGTGGCGACCCCTGAAAGGGAACAGCCGAAAGACAAAGAAGAAGAAGACACGCGTGCTGTACACACACGCATACAAACACAAAATAAAAGATGTTTTTATTTTGCTTTACACACGCACGTGGTCACAGTGTTGTAGTAAACAGTACACGCTTGCACGGATGTTAATTATACCATTGAGAGACTTGCACTAAGACCGAGCAGGGGCGACGACTACCCACAATTCCGCAGCAAAAGCGAGTGAAAAACCTTTGGCTCAGTTGTGATCACGTGACGCTTGGCATCAAAACAAGAAGCGCATGCATGATTCATGATACTCGGTACTCGTAAACCCAGACTTCGTTTTCCAAGTCAAAATTTATTTAAAATCTTTGATCATCTTGTGGCTCACTCGTCAAACGCGTTACTCGCAATCCAAGGTTCTACAGTATGTCCAAACACAAGCTCTGATGGGCTAAATCCTAAGGATTCTTGTACTGCACCACAAACAGCAAACAACAAGAGAGGAACCCCTTCATCCCAGTCTTTTTTATTTTCCATACAATAGGCATGCAACATTGTTTTAAATGTCTAGTGGAATCGTTCCAAGCCACCTTGTGACTCTTGATGATAAGCACTAGATACCTGATGATCTATTTGGAGTTCTCTGACTACCTGAGAAAACAACCGTGACATTAAGTTAGAACCACGATCAGTCTGGATACACTTGGGTACACCAAAGATAGTACAAACTTAATGCTTTTATGACTCTTTTTGACTTTAGAGTGATTTGTGACTTTATCACATTTTTGGCAAAGGACCAACACAATAAAAAATTACCCTCTCAAAGGGTTCAGTTTCAAGATTCAGCAATGAGGGAAACAGAAGTAGAATATACTGTCATGATCTGACACACACATCATGTTCAAAGTCTGCCTTCATCCCTTGACAGCTCCGTTCCCACACTGTCAGGCTTCTCATCACACGGTCATGTTTTCCCACGCTGTCATCTCACCTTACCAGATCGCCCTGCCGGCACACCTGTTTCTCATCTGGCACAGATTTCTTTCGGCTTATAAGGATCTCATCTCGCCGCTGGATTATTGTGTGTTGTTTCGTCACAGTTTTCTCGCGTTTCAGTTTATGGTTTTTTTCACGTTGCCGACTTTCGTTTGTTTTGGCTCGACGCCCTCGGTGATGGGTCACATGGCTTTGGACTCTCCCTTTCGTCCTTCAACTACAGCTCTGCATCTCATCTCTCTCCATGACGCACAGCTTCAGAATCCCACAGCTCCCCAAATACTTCACAACCCCATCTCCGGACGGGTGTGGATGGAGGAAAGACCCAATAGAAGAAAGAGAGATGAGTTAGACTGGTTTTATTGAATGCAGAAGATTAACAGGGACTGGGAAGAGCACAGAGAGAGTGTATGTGTGCATGTGTTCATTTTTCTGTGTGTGTGTGTGTGTGTGTGTGTGTGTGTGTGTGTGTGTGTGTGAGAGAGACCTGGCAAAGAGCATGGGAGTACCCTGTGATGCAAGGAGGGGGCGGGTGATGACGTCGGGGGATCCTCCACAAACCCGTAATTGGAGCGCGCGAGAATATCTTCGGGAATTGTGCGGCTGTTTCTTTTTCCGACGCTGGTTCGCAGTGCAAACTGAGATGGAGGAATTAAGGCTTCCGGTTTGCTTTTGTCCAGGCATTGGAGGCCGGTGGGTGGCGTGAGCGGCTTTACCGCAGTGGCGGAAGTGAGCGCACCCGGCGTGGAAGGCGCAATGGCAGCTGAGGAGCGATCGTGATTTAGCCAGGTGAGTGTCGATAACCTGAGATCCAGCCGCGAGAAGAAACAAATCCGGAGGTGCAGTTCCAAAGCCAGTATCTAAAAACAGTCAGGGTCATACACATAGATCAGGCGAGATAAACAGGGGCGAAGACGAGAGGAAAATCTAGAGAGTAGACTGAGGTCGGCAACGGGCAAGACTACACACAACAAGGTATCACGAGAAATATGGGGCACACGAGCGAGACGCTGCGGCGCTGAGTGAAGTATTTGGCGTGCTTATAAATCTGAGGGATGATTACCTGATTCCCTAAAGGTGTGCCGTGATTGAAAGCGGCTCGTGTTGGGGGGAAAATCCGTAATGGATCTTTAAGCTTGTGAGGAGCTTACTGAGTTTCGCTGGCTCATGACAGCTAGAAAACAACTTGTACATCAAGGCAGAGAAATATGAGTTTCACACGATGGCTACCAACTTTCTAGGTTTTGTCATCTCGACCTCATGCCTGGAGATGGACCTGGCCAAGGTTCAGACAGTCTCCAACTGGCCAACCCCAGCCTCGTGATGAGACCTCTCTGACCTCCTCCAAGACGTGCTTCTGTTGGAACAAGGAGGCAGAGAGAGCCTTCGCCGACCTCAAGAAAAGGTTAACCTCAGCTCCTTTACTGATCATCCCCGACCCATCCCACCAGTTGTAATGCTCAGATTTAATTTTAGAGCTAATTACACTAAATCGGGGTCTTAAATCTATATACTGGCTGATAACTTTTACTTCCGGTATTGTGCAACCTTCGCGGAGCAAGGAAAGATGCACGACAACAACAACAATTGAACCAAACCACAGTGTATTATGTACAAAAGAAATTATATACAAACAAACAAAAAGTGCAACTACAAAATAATATATATATAAACTATCTACAACTATAAACAATGTCTGTAGTGTATGCGAGTGTGTGTGTGCGTATGTATGATTGTCCAAGTCCGTGCTATTATAGGAGTGAGATGGTGTACGGGAGAGATGGCTCGCTCTCACCAGGAAAAGATGGTAAATCCGGGAGAATGAGGAAACGGGATGAGAAGGGTACTGAATAAAAATCCGGCAAAGTAATCCGTGAAACCTCCAAGCAGGCTTTCTCTTTCCCCTGCTGATTAACTGCCCATTTATGTGGCCGCGCTACACAGTTTGTCGTGGAGGTGGATGTGTCCAATACCGGCGTTGGAGGGTTCTTATCCCAAAGGTCACCACAGGATAACAAACTGTACCCCTGTTCATTTTTTTTCAAGTCGTCTGTCCCTGGCCATAAGGAACTACGACTTGGGCGATCAAGAACTACTAGCCATCAAGTTAGAGGAGTGGAGACACTCGCTGGAGGGAACCGAGCTCCAGGTTCCAGTACCATAAATACTTACATAGGTCCAAGAGACTCAATGTCTGACAGGCTCGTTGGTCACTATTCTTCTCCCAACTTTGTCCTGTTCTACCGGCCAGGCTCCATAAACACCAAGCCTGATGCTCTTTCACACCAGTTCTCTTTTCCCCATGACTCCACGACATGCGACACTATCTTGCCCTCACGTTGTCTAATAGCAACCGTGGAACTGGACATTGAGGCTAAAGTCAAGCAGGCATTGACCCAGGAGCCCGGCCCAAGCAATGCTCCCCCAGATCATCTCTTTGTTTTCCCCTCTGTCTATGCTCACATGTCTTGGAATGGGTCATGGATCCAAGCTGTCCTGTCACTCAGGCTCTACCCGAACAAGCTTTATCATTCAACAGCGCTACTGGTGGCCCACAATGGGGAGGGATGTTTCCAGCTTTGTGGCAGCCTGCAACATCTGCGCCCTCTGTAAACACGACAACTGCCCCCCGGCTGGCCTCCTCAGACACTTACCTACACCTTACCGGCCCTGGTCACACATTTCACTGGATTTTGTAACAGGTCTACCCTCATTGGATGGGAACACTTGTATCATGACCATTGTCGTCCGTTTCTCCAAGTCCGTCCACCTGGTTCTGCTTCCGAAGGTTCACAGGTACCGGGTAGGGGAGAGAGTCATGCTTAATACCAAGGACATCCCTCTGAGAACACTCTCAGAAAAACTCACATCGCTTCATCGATCCCTTCAGTGTGTCCAAGGATATTAACCTATGTGCTGTTCGACTCCTGCTCCCAGCTTCAATGCGACGGATCAACACTACCTTCCACGTTTCACAGCTACGACGTATCGTAAACTGCCCACTAATGTTCAAAGTCTGCCTTCATCCCTTGACAGCTCCGTTCCCACGCTATCAAGCTTCTCATCACGCGGTCATGTTTTCCCACGCTGTCATCTCTTCTTACATGCCCCTGGACCACCCCACCGGCACACCGGTTTCTCATCCGGCACTGATTTCTTCCGGCTGATAAGAAAGCGTTTCACATTGCAGACTTGCGGATTTGTCGCTACGCTCAGATTTAACGGCTTTGAAATTTCGCTTTTGTTTCTCGACCACGTCTCTGCTTCGCATTTGTTTTGGCTCGATGCCCTCACTGAAGGATCACATGGCTTTGAACTCTCCCTTTCGTCCTTCGACTATGTCTCTGCTTCTTGTCTCTCCACAACAACAGTTTCAGAATCCCCCAGCTCGCCAAACACCTCACGACCCCATCTGCTTCTCTACATCTGGATCTATCTCTCCGCCACTTTGTCTCAACCTTTCTGACAATATACTGTAAATGGAGTCTGAATAAACTGAAAAGAGGAGAACATCCAAAACTCAAATTTTATTTGTCACATACACAACCATACACAGTATGATACGCAGTGAAATGCTCATTATAAAGTTACATGTGTATATAATACATTTTCTAAAATCTGTCTAAGCACAAACAGTTCACAACACTTCTTTATTCATTCCAGGACACTCTCATTCTGGGAGCAGTTGGATCTAATCATTGGACTGGAAACCTGTATGAGGTCACAGGATCTGAAGCGTCGATCAGTGAGATGGAAATCAAAGACATAAACCTAAATAACGATTCATACAATGGTACGTTACATTGTTTGTTACACAAGGACATGTCTCTGTTTCTTTGAGCTGTTAGTGGCTGTTACTGTACACGTGATTAGTGCAGGTTTAATGCAGAAACTCATCAGCTGAGCTTACACTGTCCTGGTTCTGTAATAAGGTGACATTTGGTGTGTGTGTGTGTGTGTGTTTGTTCAGGTTACTCTGTTGTGGTTGGGCAGAGGGGCAGAGATTCTCTTGTGTTCTCTGGAGCACCGAGATGTGATCACAGGGGTCGGGTGACTCTGTTCAGGAAGAGCACTGACAAGTGGGAAGCCATCAGCAATATCACAGGAGAACTGGTAAGAATGAACTCTTTCCTCTGCACTGTGTTGTAATTTATAATACGATCTTCTGGATCTGGCCAGCGCATTAGATGACAATGGGAACAGGGTTAGAAGATTTATTTTGTGTACATGAGTCAGGTTGAGCTCTCACTCTCTCACTCACTCACTCACTCACTCACTCATCGTCTAGACCGCTTTATCCTGAATTTACAGCGGCCTGGAGTCTATCCTTATGTGTAACCCCAGGAGACTTAGGGCACGAGGTGGGGTACATCCTGGACATGGTGCCAATGCATCGCAGGACACACACATACACGCACTCATTCACACACTACGGGCAATTTGGGGAAGCCAATTAGCCTAATCTGCAGGTCTTTGGACTGTGGGAGGAAACCAGGAACAGGAATTGAGCCTGTACCCTGGAGGTGCAAGGCGACAGTGCTAACCGCTACACCACCATGACAGTGTAATGAATAGAATAATTCATAAGATAGAATAGAATTCAAATCTAATAAAAATTCAATTAAAACCATATTGGTCACATACAGAGTCATACACAGTACCATATGCAGTGAAACGCTTCTACGACCGCTCATGACCTTAAAATAAAAAAGGTTAAAATAAAAAATTAATTTATTGAATAAAATAAGAAATAGAATATAGAGAAACATAGCTATGGAAATACATAGCTATTGAAAATATAAAAAAATTATAAAAATATAAAAATTAAAAAACTTAGCTATACAATATAGTAAATATTGAAATATAGAAAAATATAGAAAACTATTTAAAAAATATAGAAAACTTTAGCTGTAATTTTTTTGTTGTAATTATAAATATTGAACATAAAGTACATTGAAAGAAAAACATGGATTTGTACACTGAAAAAGAACTGGATTGTGGTAGAATTAAATATGAATGTCCATAAATATGCAAATGTGCATGAATGTGTAATGTGCAATGTGCAATGTGCAAAAATGAAATGAAATAGAAATGTCCAGGGTGAGTGTAAATGTACATGAGTGTGCCGATGTGCAGTGATTGTAGATGTCCATAAATATGCAATGTGCAAAAATGGAAAGATGGTTAAACTTATGTCCTATGTCCTAATACAAAAAGGTTAGTCTTATGTGGAATCCAAACATAAATGATAAAACACCTATTTTATACTGTGATGTAAACCTGATGATCAACAGCAGAACAAACACCGATACATGTCAGGTACACAGTATATAGTGATGAAATCATAAAACAGCACATAAGCACCTGTAATGTAATGATCTATTATCCAACGCATCTGCAGATCGGCTCGTATTTCGGAGGATCGGTGTGTGTGTTAGACCTGGACTCAGACAACAACACTGACTTCCTCGTGGTTGGAGCTCCGCTGTATTACCAACCTCATCCTCAGAGAGAGGGACGGGTGTATATCTACAGACTCACACAGCAGGTACACACACACACACACACACACACACACACACACACACACACACACACACACTACTGTACAGTGACTGAAGCAGTATATTTATACCTCAGCATCTATGTACACTACCAGTCAAAAGTTTGTACACCCCTTCTAACTCCATGGTCTTTCCTGATGTTTATTTCTCTCTACACTGTAAAACAATACTGAAGGTGTTTATCCAAAATACACAATAATCTCCTCTGAACAGTTGATATTGAGATGTATATCTGCTACTTCTGCTCTGTAAAGCTTCATAACGGCTCTAATCTGA